>VWZY01000682.1:0-12255 GCA_013399075.1 Chloroceryle aenea | reverse complement strand
TGCGTTTGATGAAATAGAATCTAACAGAACTTTTTAAAAGCAACTATGTATCACTGGCTTTAATAAGCATTAGCATAGCCTATTGTATAAAGCAAAATGTTGTAAAATGCTAATGCAGGTAGACGAGTAGGGAATTACCTTTTCAATATTATTTTATTCATTTGCTTCAACGGTACAAAGAAAATAGGCTTTAGGTAAAGCAAAATCTAGCAACCTACACATCAAGGCACACCTTCCACTCACATCTGCACACCTTCAATTACAGTAGATGGTATCGTTTTAAGAAAAGCACTAAACACCCTACAATTCTTACTTTGCTTAATCATTACCACAATAATTCTGTTGAGTTGCAATTGAAAACCTGACTATATTATTCTTCCATTTTAATAAGCTTTACAAATGAAAATCTATTATGCTTGAACAGCCTGTATAAAGTAATAAAAAAAAAAAGAAAGAAGAAAAAGAGAAGGAGAAGGAGTCTGCTATTTTAGAGCCCCGTCTGCTGTTAGTGTTTTGGTTCAGTTTTTTTTTCCCGGGGAAGTACCGGAAGGGCCCTTCGTTGGGGTCCTGTTCAAGGCCCTACGGTCACTCCTTCTCAGGACTGCGGCTCACTGGGGCCCGGGTAAGTCCTGCCCGCAGCGCTGGGGGGCAGGCCGGCTGCAAACCCGGGTCCCCACAGCTGCGGGCGGCCGGTCCTGGCGGCGTTGGGAGCCAGGGTGTCTCCGGCCCGGGGCTGCGAGAGGCCGGTGTAAGTTGGGCTTATTGTTTCCTCATCCCTGTATTAACAATTGCAAATCATTTCCAGGATGGATTAAATTACGCAGGGGGAGACAGGAAGGGAGGCTAAGAGGGAGCTGTGGGATGCAATACATTTTGCACGATTTCCAATTGAGATGCTGTTGTATTGATTACTGCGCAATCGGGGGCAGGGGGGAAGCGGTTGGCAGGTTTCCTACTCCAAATATTTCCAAAATGATTATACATTTTATTAATCAAGGTCAAAGTAACCTCCTTTGGCCAGTATTAATGAAACCATAGGGTATGTGTTCGCTAAAAAACACTTCAGCAAGGAAAATTGAGATACATTAAAAATTCGGTGGAGAGCAGTTTACCGTGTGTGGGTTTCAGATGCCATCTACTGGGCAAATTTCATGTTAGAAAACCACGAGTACACCTTTTACTTCTGGGCTTGTAGTTTCCTCTCTTCCTCCCTCAGCAGTTTTCCCACACTGACTCAAGCTCAGGAAACCTTTTAAAGGCGTTTCACTTTGGCTTGAGAAGTCAGCAGGATTTCTTCAGTACTCAAATGTTTTGCTTTGCCTAATTGGGGGCCAGAGTTGCCCATGACAGTGTATTAAATGTTTAATGCAAAAATACATCCACAAAGTCTTCTGTAAACACTAAACTGAGAAGCGTTGTTGTGGGTTTTTTTCCATCTCAGAGCACAAATATGATTTATGTCAGGAAAACCACTTCCAAGCACCTAAAAAAACCCAAACAGTTACCTTGAAATAGGATATATTGTGCAAGGATCTGCCAAAAGCCAAATATTTACTAGAAGTCACAGTACTCAGGAGTATCAATAAAAAACCACAACCCAAAAACCCAAACCAACCCAAAAGGAATCTAAAGGAAACACTAACATATCATAATTTTGGCTCATAGATGAGAGTCTTTCTATCCACTTCAGGCTTTGCACTGGAGTCAGACTAAGTATCTTTCACATTTGATGACTCTGAGTCTGTTTTCCAATTACTTAGTTTCAGCACTGCACCAGAACCAGAATGGATTAATCCATTAAATGAAGCAAGAGTCCCTACATAGGATGCACCCAGTACATAGCCCTAATTTGAACAAGCAGGTCCCTCCAGGAGGAAGCATAAGCAGAATTCTTTTTGGATCCTGGGCTAATAAACCCTAGATTATTCTAAAAATTCAGCAGTTTTTGTGAGCTACAGTTCTGGTTTCCAGGCCTTTTCTCTTTTTCTTTGATCCGCTACAAAGCAAAGCTACTATGGAGTTTACATTATCTTATGAGTACACACATGGTTGTTTTCTCTCACCTTCCCCTTCTCCCTCTCCCTTTCTCTCTCTCTAACCCGTCTCCCAAGGCTGTAGATTTATGGACAAACAGACTTTTTTTTTTATGTTTTCCTCCTGTTGTTTCATTTTAATAGCACCAGAGGGAATTGACCTACTTAATGAGAGAAGATTTGAAACTTTTTATAAGTAAATTTTATTCCAAACTGTTAGGAATAGGCAAAAACCTAAAAAATACCACAAACATCGTTATATCTGAACAAAAAGGTTAACCAAGAAGTAGTTGGCTGATGCAAGGTACATCAAGTTAACAATTTCATTTGTGCAACCATTTTATTTAGGTAATTTTGAATGGATGATTTCTAATAAATTGTATTATATGTTGTAAGTAACCTATAGTTTCAAACAAGACTATTTGAAACATAAGACAGGCCTTTCTCAATTTTGAAAATATTAAATGAGCATCTTGGTAGTTTTGAATTTTTTTGATAAACCAGTTTATTAAGTTCCCAAAGCACTAAATTTCTATAGTAACTACTGCTTTTTCAACAAATCAGAATAAAAGAGCAAACCTAGCAAGACAGCAATTTCCTGAGACCATATTGGATATATCCAGAAATCCAGTTCTGCCCCAAAATACAATCAGTGTTACATAACCTACAGTAAGTGCACCAGGTAACGATAAATCAGCACCTGTCAACTAATGAGGATTATCTTTAAATTATCCCATAGTAACAATTCTTCCTCCTTTCCTCAAACATTGTTTTTAAAAAACCTGCTTTAAATGCCTATTTTAAAATACTATTACAAAATATAACTTCCCCTGCTAGAAACTATCCAAATTATTTCTCTAGACCAACATTATAACAAGAAAGCAATAAAACTGCATACTGTGAAAGATAAAAATATTTCATGTTAGCAGTTAAGCAAAAGGCGTGTTCTGGGTCAGTTCTATCTGTTGACACAGCAGAAGCAGTCTAGCCAAAGACCTTCCAGGTCCCTCTGAACCACTGCCACAGGGGCAGAGGACTTTTGGAGTTCATCTGAGCAGACTCATAACCATCTCTGTTGCTAGTACATAGAGGTACCAGATACATCCATTACAGTTGCTCCCAAACCATAAGACACAAGTATTTGGTGGGACATGGGAAGCAGAGAGGAGTAAGGGTCTTGGAAATCACTAGGTCTGGGGTTATAGACTATCAGGGATGGGGGAGGTTGGTGGTTACAGGCAGATCATACTCAGCACTTCATGAAGTTTCCTTCATTGCCTTCTCAACTGTAAGAAGAGGGAACAAAAGCAGATACCAGTCCCACCACCAACCACCACTTAGATGAACGCTAACACAACATTCAGGTACAGGATCAACTGCAGATCTGGAGGAGGATGCTATGCAGAATTTTACTGTTTGCTTAAATACAGCCTTGTCTTAAATAGAGCTGTCAATTCTGCCTAAGCAAAATACACTGGGGGTGTAAAGGAGAGCAGAACCTATAGCCAATATAGAGCATAAATCTCTCCAGTTGCAGGAAATATTATCAACACTAATCATGCTCAACTGATCACCCCAAGTTTGCTTAAATGCATACATGGAGCAATTTTATTTTGCATGAAATCTTCTGTATAAGCACAGCAGTTGTCTCCTGTATATATTACATTTTAGGCTTCCCTTAACATCTTTTCCATCCTTTAGCTTCCCAGCTAAAATGCCAAAATAACTGCCTATGTTTCCTTCTTGTCTGGACTGTCAGAGGGAGAAGGGAGTGATATAATAACTTAAAGCTTACACTTAACGTTGTTTTCGGCTAAAAAAACAACCATATTCCAAAGGTCTCTAAGATTTGATTCACGATGTTTACAAAACTGTGGTTCTGTGACCCCAGCTTATCATTGCAATCATAAATAACTGGCTGTGTCCCTCTGCTCCTTTTAGTTTCCTTTAGCCACTCTGTCTCTTACTTCACCCTTAAATTGTACATTCTGAAAACAGAGACCATCTATTTGTGATAATCAGCTATCCCTGCAGGACTATGTGTGAACTGGTCGGTGCTTCTTTAATACAAGTAATGAATACTCAGAACACCAACAACAACTTGAAACTGAAATACTCCTCCTGTGTCTCCCCTGGAAGTGGTTAACAAGTTATTGTGGTTTGAGTTATACTAGCACAGGGGCAAAACAGAGTGCCAGCAATCATACAATTGCATTTTAATGTGCTGCTCTGTGCTCTTCTGTTTACAAACAATACTACCCACTTTTCAATGTGATGCTTGGCATTTAACATGTAATTTAACCATCATTTGCCAATTTCAAATGTGACATCCTTGTTTAATGGAGTCAAAGACTAACACTGTACGAAAAGTTTAATCCCAAAATATGTTATGCCCTGATATTGAAGGAGACACCTTATGTGAAGGCAAAAATGCATGTCATTACATAATACCATTATATTCAAATGGAAGAAATTCGTGTTTAGTATGAGCAATCATGGAAATCTTAAGGATTTTTTTTATCGTGACCAGTTTTGCTCACAATTGGTTATATAGCTATTTTTTCAACTCATGGGACAGAAAGAGATATTTCTCTTTAGAATAAAGTTGCTTAAATATTTTATTACTATAAAAATTATCAGATTTTAATTTTTTTTTTTAGTAAACCAAATTACCCTGGGGCAGGGGGGCGGAAATTAGGGGATGCAAAAGCCTTTCAACAAATGAGAATTACAGTCAGCACTAGTTTTCAAGTCAAGCTACTGGCAGTCATCCATATCTAATAAAAGCAACTTTCCCAACACTCCCCACAAAGAGCTTGCTTTCCCTCCCACAGTATCCCCATGTGCTTAAAAAGTAGCAGTGACAATTCTTAAGCATGTTCTGTATCTAAAATATAAGACACCAGTTAACAACCTGTGTATCCCTAGATATGAATGCCACATATGCTTAGATAACATCAGAAATAGAAAAGTCATGGGAAAGGAACTCAGAAACTACATTAGACTAAGAAACCTAAGATAAAAATCTAGCCCAGACTTCTAAGGGCACAGGTCTTTGAGGCCTTTCACATGACCAAACAATTTCATCATTTGCAGTATTCAGGGGCAGGCAATTCAGGCTGTGATTGCTTACTCCGTAATTGGCAAATTTTTTTTCAGGGCTATTTCACCTTGCTGAAAATGCTGCACTAAGTACTGTTGGGGAGTTGTGGAGAAAAGGTGGTAGAGGTTAGGATATTTTTGATCTATATAAATCTCAAAGGAAGTGGATTACCTCAGCAGCTGTGATCCTGTACTGGCCTGTACCTACTGTCCTGTGGTTTTGATAATTTCAAGTTAGAATTTCAAGACAGGAGGCTTTTGCAACATACTTGCGTCTGGGGTTTCTCTCTGGTTTACCACAACCCACATCCCACATCCCAACCTCAATATCATGTAGCTGGGCTTACATGAATTTAAAGGCTACTTCTGGAGGGAAGGAAGAAGCAGATAGTAGAGGGGATGGGAAATGTTAAATACACAGTTAGGGAGAGGAAAAACCCCACTGCTTCATCCAGTCTCTGTAAAGACAGTACCTACACTAAGGACAGTGAGTGAACATAATTTACTAAGAAAACAAGAAGTTACTGTACTTAGAAAGAATTTGTGCTTAAGAACATAATCTTTAATTACTTACTAGGTACCAGCACTTGTGTCTATCTTGTTTAAGGTCTTGTTTACAGAACACAGGATGTCCCACCTCAACATTGGTAAAACCCTCTTTACTATGAAAGTGACAGAGCCCTGGAACAGGCTGCCCAGGGAGGTTGTGGACTTCCCTTCTCTTGATAGTTTCAAAACCTGCCTGGATGCATTCCAATGCAACCTGATCTAGGCAAACCTCTTTAGCAGGGGGGCTGTACTACATGATCCTCAGAGGTCTCTTCCAACCCATACCATTCTGTGATTAAAAATATGCCCCCGAAGTTCAGCATTGCTGTACAACAGGCCTATTCTTGAGTGAGAGTCCATCAGATAGAAAAGAATATAAGAGGATACTAGAAGAATATTGAACAAGAGCAGATGTGCAAATTTCACAGTAGTGAGAAAAATTTAAGTATTACAGAGTTGAATGCCTAAAGCAAAAATCCATCTTCTATTTTAATTATTTTAACAATGAAAGAAATCTCCATACGATCTACTTTTTCCATCTAGTCCAACTGTGTAAATATAGAATTAAAATTACATTCCAAAATATATATCTATTTCAAAGGCAAACCTGCTTTCTCTTTTTCCCTTACGCATCTCCTCATATATCTTTTTTTTCCTGTGTTGATCTTTCTGGGTATGAGTCTGTGTGGTTGGAGTCATTTGAACTTTTGTTGTTGGCTCCACTGGCATCAGGTTAAAACTCAAAACTCATAATCTGTCTGCAGCTGCCAGATATCTGTATATCTTCTTTGTGCCAAAGTTCTTCGTACAAACAATAACTTCAGATGAAAGGTGTTCTACTACCTTTCAAATAGTAAATCTTGGAGAAGAACCATTCACCCTAGGAGAATGTAATCCTTTATTCAACCTTCTTATTATGTAAATAATTCAATCAATTTCTAACCTTTACAGCTATAATATGTAAATTACCATGTCCTTACAAACAGGATTACCTCACCTTCATTCCCTCAATTAAATAAGAAATAAATAGCACAGTAAGAAGTTGTTTGCAAGGATGTCAGTTTATTCACATATACTTTGGTATTCTCTTTGTAGTAGATGCAGCTATATTTACCAGGAAGTTGGTCACTGCATTAAAATTTCAATAAATACTTCATTTTTTTTCTGGCGTATGATGTAAGGAAACAAGCAAAAGAAAGGTTTAAATAGCTGTTGATCAAGCCAGGCTGAAAACGAAGGCTAAGTTTACAGCTGAAAGGCTTTGCAGGTATAGTGATTCTGGTGTATTATTGTGGTAAAAGGTTAGTGCAGATGCACTCAAACACTTTTGCAACTACAGTTTATTTGAAGCATTCCTTGTTTCTGCTGTCCTGGGTCAAATATATTATATATATTGTAGGTAAGCATAGTTTCATGGGTGGATCTCCATTTACTCTTGGCAATTTTAATAGCACAGCTATTCTGGTCACACATCCTGACTCATCACATTCTTCCTGGCAAAAGTTTGTACTCCAACTAGAGAACTGCTGCCAAGAGATTTTATGTGGTTTGTGACAAAGAGAAAAGAAACCACCCAAAAGCTGAAAGTAAATCCTTAAAGAACTATCAAAGTGAAAGTGAAAAACTCTGAAAGCAGGATAGAATACGACTCCTCATTACACAAAAAAACCTCACCTTTGTTACACAGTTCTTGTGGATGCCTTGAATTGCCCATGCTTAAAAAGCAGCACATTGGCATGGTCAAGTTATAGCAAATACTATCTAAACCCCCACATCATTCAAACAGAACCTTTCAGCACTGGTTGGAAACACCCCAGTCTTATATCAGCACCAGAAAAACATCAAATCCTATTTACTCCTCAGTCTCCTACTTCAGCACAGAAGGGTATAATTCATACTCCATGGGATTGTGAAGGACCAGGGTATTTCTCAAATCTTACAGCAGTGAAAATAGAATGGGTTTTACTTGAGTGGAACTGGACCAAATACAGGTGGTGTTCAAATAGTTATAATGAACCTTAACTACATTCAGCCTTCTACTCTTTCTACTATTAGACTGTACATACTTCAGGCACTGAAGATAAAACATTTTAACTTATACAAATGGCTAAGTAAACTACACATTTCATCAATTATTAGGACTTCCACATAGCACAAAAACCCAATAATGCCCAAAGACACTGCAGACAACATAAACATGCAAGTCATCTAATAATTGTGATCCGGCCTACAAGACAAACACAAGAAAACTTTTGTGTAAGGAACATGGTTTCAGAATCTCATGAGACCAGAAAGATCTCAGTGTTTCAAAGAGAGATTAGATGTTAACTCCATCGGTCTGAAATTCACTCTATGAAATTCAACCCTGCACAAAGAGCCAGAATCAGGATTAAAGAGCTCTTAAAACCCATTTATTTCCTTAAAAAGGCTTCTGTGCAGAAATTAATTTCAGTCACTGAGAAAAGTTGTACCATTAACAAAAGTATGCAATAAATAAAATAACTTTATAATTAATTTGAAAATTCTATGGTTTAGAAAACTCCTAATATCTTTGGAAAACCTTTTCTTTGAAGTGGAGATGTATGTTCTTTAAAATATGCATTGAAATAGAATCTTAAATATTTTCTCCTAAGACATTAAAACTATGAAGGTCAATTTCTCTGTTGCTACTGGCTACAGAGTGATAGCAAAAAAAAGGCAAGAATCACATCAATTGGCCAGCAGCTATGAGGGCTTCTGGACAGACTTATCATTTGAAGGGATTCTCCCTCAAAAATTAGAAAAATGCCCTTCCATTGATGAGGAATAGGAGGCAAAGAAATGCAAGACAAGGAGTCTCCGGTGATACTCTCTTTCTGTACCCTGTAGGGGGTTGAGTTCAGCTGAGAGACAAAGAGAATGAGAGAAAAACAGAAGAATGGAAGAAAGGAAGATGCCCCTCTATTCAGTTTCTACTCTCTAGGCATAGTGTTACTCAGGGGCCTCCCTGAGTCCTATCAGCTCTTTCTGGTGATAAAACAGTTATTGTTCGGTTAATTTATCAATGCATGACATACAAGGTCTAAACAGTGTGTTTCATGAAGGGACAGGGAGTCTCTACTGTTGCAAGATGGTGAACAGTAAAAAGAACAGTCCCTTCTAAGAAACTGCAATGCTGAATGTCTTCGCGATGGCTGAAAATCCATTCTGAAAGCATTAGAGCTCATTGTTATGGGTTCCCTTGGCTAAACCTCTTGTCAAACTCAGAAGTAGCTTGACATTCCTCCTCTAACAAGCTCTTGAGCTATTGCTATCTGTCAGAGTGAGAGCTACCTTGGTGTCTACGCCAGTTCCAGATAGGCCTAACCTCCTCCTCTTTAAAAAATTAAAAGGGGGGTGGGGTGGAGGTGGTGTCTTTTTTCAATTGGGGTAAATTCCAGAATTATTATTTGGGCATGAGCCAGCCTTGTGCTCAGCATGCTTGGGAGCCATCGAGGGTTTGCAAATGCTGCACTGCTGCAGGAAACAGTCCCTGGAAAACATATGCTGTTAGTCTCCCATTCCTTACCTTAGGGAAAGGATGACACCCCAGGCAGGAAGGGTCTCTTTTATGGAATATAATAGTGTACCTCACTGAGCCCTGAAAGAGTTCAAGCATCAGAGAAACTGCAGTGTGAATACTGCAATAGCCAGACAACTAACAGGATAAGTTGGAAAGTAGCACAACAAATAGCAGTGAGAGAATCTAGCAACAGGAGTGGCTAGTAGGGCTGCCACTTAAAGTCAATTTGCCAATATTTCTCTATTATTTGAAAATCACAGGGGACTGGGATACCCCAGTAAAAGAGAGCACTCAGTACAGGGTAGATGCTGTAGCCATCACACAGCATAGCGATTCCACAAGCTCAGTGGCAGACTAGGGCACACATGAAGGTCAACTGCATTTATTTTTTACAGGACAGATGAGTTTGCTTCATGCGCAGGGAACATTTTACAAAGCTAGAGAGGAGCTTTAAGGGAAATTGGCTTGTTTGGAAAACTTGTGTCTCTTGACTGGAAGTCTGCTTCTAAAATCTGAGGAAACAACATGACCCCTCACTGCAGACTCCCCTAGGACTGAGACTCACCTAAAAATTCATCAGAAAAATCAAGACAAGATCTTTCAGCATTGTGCTTAAGAAAAACTTCTTAACTGTCATTCAGAAGCCAGTATTCGTAACTGAAACTCTTCAAGTTGTTGCAGTAGGGGAAGAAATATATTTATTATGTATTTTATACGGTTACATATAACATATTAATTGTAATGATCTTACTCCCGGCTCCTGTAGGACAGTAGCACAACTCCCAAGGTTTTCTTCAGGTCTTTTATCACTAGGTGGCGACGTCAGAAGCCATAAACGCGATGAAGAACCAGGGACAGAGCAGCACCCTGAAATGTTTAACTTCCACCACAGCTTGGAGGAAATGCTAAACCCCAGGCAAACTGATCTATTTATTTGAAAATTGACGTACTGACTTTAAATTTAAAGCAATTTTAAAAAGTGTCAGCCTAGGACAATAAATCCTTTAATGCAATATAATCTTTGAATTATAACCATTCTAATCCTTGCAATATAAATATTTTGGTGGGAATTCAACCCACCATTGACATAAACACCTGTCCACATCTCTTCACCATGTGAAATCCATAGCAGTGCCACGCAAATAAGATAAGAAAAAACTGTATTTAATTTCCAGGTATTTCCTCGTGGTTTTTTACCACCTATTTTTAAAGAAATACATGGAGATATTTACAAGATTCGTTAAAACAGTACAAAAAATGTCAGCAGAATGAGTTCCCAGGTAGCAGTAGTTTTCCACTACAGACCAAGAAAAGCAGAGCAAACTTCACACATGCATCTTGTTATTCAAATGCATAGTTTCCTGCATATACTCATCCACAAAGTGTCTTGTTCTTTGAGCAGCAAAAGTAGTGCAGCTTGCTTCCTTATGAATTTACTGTACCCCCCCATCTCCCCAACTCCTCTGCTGCACTACTCCCACTTTCCCTTGTGACTACAACAACATTCAGGCCACCTCCTGACCTTCATTTCTGGGGTGCCCTACAGGAGGGCCAGCCTCACCTGAAAGCAGCACACATCATCAATTTAAAGCATGCGGTGAAGTCACGAGAAAAAGAGCCCTGTGCTGAGCTCATTGAGCACCAGCACTAGTTGGACCTGTCACCCAGCATCTGATCCTCCACATGGAAATAGCATGAACCACAGAGAACCAGAGTCTTTGGTGTGTTCCTGCTTCTGATTGAGCGACCCAATGAGAAGCTGCAGGCACTGTACCCAAAATGAGATTTACAGATATCAAAGTGTTTTCTTCTAACAGGGCCATGGAGGACAGGTAGGCTGGAAGAGGCTTTCCCAAGCACAGACACCAGTGGGATTTCTCCTACAGCTGGGCCACAATTTGGCACCCCTAAAACATCCTATCAAGATCAATTACAAGAGAAATGACAGATGCTCTCTATTAACACTGCTCCCTTACCAAAGGGAGCGAGTTTTACAGATCAGAAAACTAAACCAGCTTTAATTGAAATAATAATGAAATTATATATATATAAAAATGTCTGTAAAGCCAATGCTGAACACAGCCTCCCTGACAGCAGTTACATAACCATCACCACTGATGTGGAGCAGGCACTGAGGAAGGAAGTCCCAGACCGGACCCAGCAGCAGACAGGAACTGGATTCAGGAACACACAGATTAGGATCAAAGACAGAATGAACAGACTCCTCCTTGGGCTCTAGACATTGAAGAAGAGAGCTTGACCCTCATGATCCCTCAGCTTTATACTGAATATGGCATATATATAGAGGATGGAATCCCTCACTGGTCAGTTTAAGGTCACCTGTCCCGGCTGCTCCACCCCACAGCTGCTGCCTTTTACTTTCTGCACCCCTCACCATGGTGCACAAGATTCAGCAGTGGCCTTGGTGTGCACAGGAAGCTTTCTGCACACCAGTCCTTGGTAAGTAAATGTAAACATTAAATGTTATCACTGCTAACAACAGCAGACACTGCCTGAGAAAACAGGCTACTAACTTCAGACAGTGCAGTTAGCTAGAAGAGACTGACCTGAAAAGTGAAATCACTGAACAGAATTAGTTCTGTTCTCACTCAAACCAGGACACTTCCCCACGGCTAGAGCTGCCACAACCTGCTTTCACATACTCCACCATTTGGGGGTCGAATGCAGTAAATCCAGCCAGTTTGCTTTCCAAGGCTGCAGAGAAGCATTCCAGCAGCCCTGAGGAAGCTGTTTTGGTGGCCTGCACCTCAGAACAGGCTAGTCCTCAGTGACTGGTCACCAGTCACTAGCAGCCCCTTCGGGAAGATTCTGTTACCTCACAAACCCTCCGAGATTTTCCTCAAGAAGGCACCTAGGACGAGCAATAATTTGATGACAACTAAACCACCACACTCCTAAAGCTACCTGAGCCTGCCGACCGAAGCGAGGTACCAAGGCGAGGCCTCGAAGCCGCCGCCTCGTGCTCTCCAGCGCCGCGCGATGAACACACTCCTCCCACACCAGCTCGCC
>VWZY01000679.1:0-10931 GCA_013399075.1 Chloroceryle aenea | reverse complement strand
CCGAGAGGAAATCGGGGCTGAAAATGTGAGAGGCAGCGAGCAAAGGTCACCGGGTGCTGGACAAGGTAAGGGCTCAGCGCAGCTTTGGGCCCAGCAGTGCGGCAAGTGCTGGGGGAGAGCCCCTTCCACCCACCCCACCCACTGCACCTGCACAGCTGGGGGACAGAGCCCTGGAACCACAGAACCGCTCTGTCGCACGTTCAGGCCGTGTAGGTGTTCTTTACTTCAGAGGCTCCGCTCTCGCCTTTCCCCTGCCCTGCCCCAAAAAAAAGCAGGGACCTGCGAGGTGTGCGGAGGGGCAAGGGGAGGCCTCTTCCTTACTCCCACCCCCAGTCGCGCAGGGCCTCTGTTCTGGGCCTTTCTGGGTGGAGGGGAAGGGGTTTTTCACGGATTCCCCACTGGTCGCTCTCCCGTGGTCAGTCTCAGTCTCACCCCTGCTGAAATTTAGTTAATTGTGCCCTGGGGCAACGGGCTGTGTGGCTGTTGGTGAAATGCGCGTTGTAAACGAAAGGGCAGATGAGATTGTGAAACCCATTCGTGGTCTTTGTCAGATTCCTTCACTCGTTTTTTACTAAGGGCTTCGGGTGGGATCAATAAAGTTTGAATTACGAACACTCGGTCATCGGTATATTTTCTGCCGACAGCAGTGGTTGATCTGTGCAGAGCCTGACGAGGGCATGTGCCTCACTTCAGCGAGCTAAATGTATGGATCCTGAGCCTGTGGTGTTCTGTGTTTTGCTCCTTTGACCCGTGACGAGCCCCGGTACCCTCGAGAGCTCCGCGATGGCGCAGGGCAGGGGGTGCGCTGTGAACCCCACCGCCGGGCTGGGCTCTCAGAGAGCTGCTCTTGTGCTGGCCATTGATGCTGGGCTGTGAAACTGGTGCTGTGTGTGTCTCTTTGGAGGGGGCTGTGCCGTGTGGGCCGCTCCACGGGTGCTCCCCTGGCTTGGGCAAGCTCTGTCCTCAGCGTGCTCCGTGAAGGGCTCGGGAAGAGCCTGTTGGGGGTGTCTGGGTGCAAGGCTGGCTGTTCAGGGAGAAGCACCCGGAGCCAGCAGTGTTTGCTTGGGGGCAGGCTGTGATTTAGTTTGCTCTTTGGACACTCCAAAATATAATAGCTGCTGAAAATATCCCGGCTCAGGCAGAGGTGGTGGTGACGCCGTGTTGCCAGTCACCCTGGGCACTGGATGTGACCCCACCGGTGCGGGTTCCGTAGGTAGGTGCTGAGGAATCACTCGTCCTGTGTGTTGCTCATGTTGGTGTGATGTAGAAAGGGCGAAACGCGCGCTGGGAGAGGGGAGGCTGAGCTTGGGGAGACTTGAGGCAGGGTTTGGGGGAAGTGTGGAGCTTGGGCAGCTCCTTAATTAGCCCTGGGACTAGGGGAAGGTTCTTGGAGCACAGTGGTGGGGCTGGGTAGAACACAGCAGCAGTGGTGGTCTGTAGAGACACACGTGGTGTCTGCAGCTGGAGAAAGAGAACTGGGATGGGATGCAGCTCCCACTGTCAGGAGAGTGTCCAATCCTGTGCGTGGGGCAGTCTGCTTCCAGGAGGAATCTGCCCCTGTCTCGGGGCTGGAGGTCTGGCTCTTTGGATGCCTCTGGTCCAGACAGGAGGCTCAGAACTGGCTCTCTGGGTTTGGGAGGGCACAGGGGGTTGTGGATTGAGAAGAGGAGGCTTCTGTTGGGTGTATGGCCCTCTGGAAGAGGGGCGGTGGGACTGGCAGTGGGTTCTAGCAGATGTGGGCAAGCTGGACCATGGAGAGGCTGGTGGGGTTGAGTGGAGTTAAGTCCTGCACAGGGGCAGTCGATGGTGTTTGTTCCCTTGAAAAAAGCTGATGAAACATGGAAGTGGAAGCCTGTGAGTGGGGCTTACGAGGGGAGGACTTGGTGAAATCCTTTCTCCTGCAGGCGAGACGTGGAAAGACTCCAGTGTTTGAGATGTGGGGTGGTTTGGAGTGGTGCAGGTTGGGTTCGAGGGAGGAATCTTGGGAAGGCATGACGCCCAAAGGTGGTTGTAGGTCTGTGGAGAAAGAAACTGTGTTTGCACTGTGATAAGAGGGCCGAGGACGTCACTTTTCCCAGGCTCCTGAAATGGTGGGTGTCCCTAGACCTGCCACTTCAATTCTTTTTCTTGCCTTTTCTCCTCACAGAACTCATTTTCTCTTTTTATTTTATTTTTTTCTTCCCGTGTCTTTCCTTTCGTCCTCTGAGGACTAAGGGAAAGGAAGACAGGAGAAGCAAATGGGTGACATTGTGGCAGAGTGATTAATTTGGTGTCACATTTCTGAAGAGGCAGGGATTTCTTTCTGGGTTACCAGACCTGTCACCTCCACTGGTCCTCCATTACTGAATTGACACCATGAACGTATCTGGTTTATAAAGTCCCTGGGCGAGGTTGATGCCATCTTGGGTGTTCTTGTCCCATAAGGGCCTTGAGAGAAGGAGCCCCCGGATTTGAAGGCCAGGGAGGGCTGCTGTGACTCAGCCTGGCTGCGGGGCCTGGCTTTGATTGCAAGGCAACGCTTGGATCCTTTTCCTGAGCTTGGATATCTCCTTTCAGGGGCTTCCAAGAGCTGACTTTCCTGGCATGTACAGAACCTCAGTGGGAGAAAAGGAATTCTCCTTTGGACCTAGAAAAGCTGCTCTGAAGACGAGGCTGCAGCTTTCTGAACTGGCGTTAGTGCTGGTTTTACAAGCTGGTTTTTGGACCCTGTTTATCACCAAGGTGGCAGCGCTACCTGTCGCTAGGAAAGGGTGATAAGCAGCAGGATTGTTGCTGTGGTCATGGGAGCACAGATATCTTCTGTTGCTCAGGCTCCAGCAGTAGAGGAGCAGCGAAGTCAGCTCGATGTGAGTCTTACCTGCTTTGTTCACACAGCTCTGGGCAATTTGACTTTATTATCCATTTCGTGCTGTTGCTTTGGGAAGCTGAAGAGCAGGAGGGAAACTTGGGAGTTCTTCACAGACTCCAGACGACACCACCACAGACTCCTGTTTGGAAGGTTACAATTCCAATCATTTTAATTTCCCGCTGAGTTTGATTTTTCTGAGGGTTAGGCCATGTCCTTCTTCCCACCCTTTTCTGGCTTCTAAGGGCTGTTTGGAGGGAGGCACGGCACGGAGACGGCCGGGTTATAGAGTGGCAAATCCCTGTTTGCCATAGGGAATGGCAAATAAAATGTGGGCTAGATGGAAGTGGAAAAGAATTGGAGCCAAGGTGGAATTTGGCTGCAGGTCGCCAGCTGGATAGTCGAGTCCAGGTGTTAACAGCAGGCCTAGAAACTGAACTTACTCTGTCCAGTTCTGCCACGGAGCGGGTCACTGGCCGGGCACCTCCAGTAGCCGAAGGGTAATTAGTCTTTCTAATTAAGATGAGTGTAAGGAGAGCCCAGCGTGCTCAGCGGCCTTAGCACAGAGTTAGGTGCCAGTGTTTGCTTCTGCTGGCTGGGAGGGGACTCTCGTGTTGTGGCAGTGCCCCCCTGCCTGTCCAGGGGGTCAGATGGTGCCTCTCCTCGAGCCCTCGGAGCCGGCGGTTTCTCGGCGCGTCTTCGCGCGCGGGAGTTGTCAGCAAACCTTTATTTTTAGTCTTCTGGAGATGGATGAGCGTGGACACGCACAACAAATTAATTTCCAGTGTAGAAAAGCAGGAGCTCCTGCAGTGTTCCTTCTCCTCCAAGTTCTGCCACAGCTTTCTGTGTTACCAGAGTGCTGGCGAATTCCAGCCTTGCCTTCCGCGGATGGAGTCGCGCTTTGATCGTCCTCCCTAAGGAGAAGGAGGCTTTTTGCCTGCAGAGGATGTCCTGTGCCATCCAGGCTCATTTCAGCCGAGTTTACAAATTAAGAGTTACAAGCTTGAGTATTTTGGAACGGATGGCACCCAGGCACATGTCAAACACACACATCTCAGGGCGTGGAAACCCAGGCTCGTCCCCAGCCGTAACTCGGCGCTGCGCCATGGCCTTGCTGGGCGATCATGGAGATGGACAGACAGCTCCTCGTGTCAGGCTGACAGTGGTGTGGGTTGGTTTGGCCTGGCGAGGGCGGGTTCAGCGTTGATGTCCCTGCTGGGTGACACCAAGTGACGAGTGCTGTGGTCACCAGGCTTCAGCCCATCTCCAGAGCACTGTCTGAAAGGGGCAGATCTCGGCTGCTCCCCGTGCCTCGCCGGCGGGGTCTGGGGGAGCTGCCTGCCTGGCGGTCGCTGTACAAACCAGGGCTCAGTCTGCTCCTTTGGGGTGCCCGGTGCACAGCAGGTACTGACCTGGGGAGTTTAACGGCTGCTTTTTCCCCTCTGATGTTTGGAATGATTGTAGCCAGGTTCATCTTGTATTAATAATGATGAGTTCTTAGAGACTTCCGTTAGAAGTTGTGCCTTTTGGCAGGTGTTTGCTCCAGGTGTCTCTGGCTGAGCCTTCTGGATGCCAGCTGAGGGGTGAAGATGGTTCACAGTGCAGTGTCCACTTGATGGGAGCACGGATCACGGGCACTTCTGGAGAAGGGGCTCCGTGCCCTGTATGCTGCTTTCTCCCCTGGCTCTGCTGACTGCTCCTGCCTCAAGGAACAGCATGATCAGAGCAGTTGAAATCCTGTAACTTCTCCAGATGGTAGGTACAGCTCTCTTGAGTTCTGCCTAAATCATGCTCTGTCCCTGAACCAAAGGAGACAGATCAGCTGAGGGACTGGCCTGTCAGTGCTCTGCGCGTGCCAATTAACGCGGAAAGCAACTGGGCCACTTAGCAGGAATTAGGAAGGTGGAACTTTCCAGAGGACACTGCCAGCTGACCCGATGGAAGCCGTGAGGAGCCTGTGGTGATGCTGAAAGGTTCCCTGTCGTGAGCCTTTGGGAGGAGTTACCTGCTGTGGCCAGCTCTCAGAAATGGTCCTTTTGGTGACTGGTTTCTTGGAAAACGCTCTTCAGAGCCCCAGTGGTAGAAGATTTAGTTTTGTTAATGCTCTTAGGGGAGAAGGAATTGCTTCCCGTTGAAGTCCTTGTGAGTGGCTGTAGTCAGAGCTACAGAGATGTGTCTCCAGATGCACTGGTGAGGAGGAGGCACCAGCAGAAGAATATTGTCACGGTTCCTGGTCTGGTATCTGTGCTGATGGGGTATTTTGGCAATTCCTGGCTGCATTTGTAGCTGACTTTATTTGATGGTGTCAAGAGCCTTCAGCGCTCGCAGGAAAATGTATCTGCTGTGATCTGGGGGGGCCTGGGAGAGCCCCTGCCTTTGAGGAAGGAGGGGGACTAGAAGAGCTTTCCGAGTTGACTTTGTGCGTGAAATTCCTTAGGAGATGGAGTGAGGAGCTGCTGGAGAAAACCCCGCTGCAGGTCCCCACGCTGCTGCCAGCACTGAGGCTTTGCAGAGGCCGGTTGTCCAGCTGGGCAGGGATGTTGGAGCCCCATAAAGGGTCTGTAAGCTCCGATAACATTTCGCTGTTACGGGTCTGAACAAAAACAAAGCCTAACTGGGACAGAAGTGTGGGCACCAGTAACACTGCCAGGGCAGCCTGGAGAGTGTCAGCCCTGACAGACGCTGCTTTCTGCCGCCGTGAAGGTTCCCCAGGACTGGGAGGGTTAGTGGAAAATACAGAGTTCCAGGAAAACGGCTTCGTGGTCGCTCCTCTGACCCCTGGGTAGATTGAGATCCTCGCTCCGAGGGGGAACTTCGCTGGCAGAGCTGCGAGGAGCTCGGGGGGACCTGGTGCAGCTGATGGGGGGAGAACCGGCGTCAACTGGGGGATGTTGCTAGGACAGAATCACTCCAAGATGTTCCTTCCAGTTTAAACCTGTCCACTGCTTTCCCTAGTGATGGGTCACGTCTTGTTTGGAATTAATCACAACCCTCCCTGCTTCTTTCTTAAGGGAACATTGGGGTGGTTCTCTGTCATGATCTGCTGTGTCTCCACAACCAGCTAGTTAAAAAGAAACCTGGGAAGTCATTTTGGTGGAAAAATGTTGTTAGAGCAGACTGGGCTGTTCCAAAAAACTACCAAGAGAGAAGTTTGATTTCAGACCTAAGTGCTTTTTTAAACTCAATTAGGCTTCAAAATTGGCTTTTCTGTCGGTGCTGTCTTTAGTAGGTGAATGGTCTCCAGGAAAGGGTGGAAAACGTCAGGTTTGTTCATCGAGGCTGGTTTCTAGTTCAGCTATAAAATCATGGTAAAATATAGGTTGTGAGGACTTCTGGAGGTCATCCATTCCACACTCTCCTTGCTGCAGTTCCAAACAGGCAAATCAGATTTCTGTTGTGAGATGGAACATATTTGTTTATAAAGTTGGTTACTGGTCCTTCTTCTTTTAAAGGTGAGCTGGGTTTTGAGTCACGCTGGCCGACAGTGGGCTGTGCTCTCATATTTAACCACGTCTTAATCTTCCCATCTCCACAGTGTCCGTCCCCTACTAGATGTTCTCCGAACTCGGAAGCAGCGAGTCCTCCTTCCCTGGGAGGCTTTACAGGCAAGGGATAAATGGGAGGGAATCATAACCCATTGTATTTGGGAATCCTAACGCTCCCCCTCACGCGGTTCCAGAGGTTGGGTTCGAGCCATTTGCTGTCACAGGTCACCTCTCGCTTGCAGGGGATGAAGGGGAGGAACAACCTTTAGACTCCAGGCTGGCTCCTGTAATCCTGCCTCTCTCAGCTGACTTTTCTCCTTTCAAAATGCCCCTCCTGCTGTCTCTGAGCCTCCTTACAGCCTGAGCCTGTCACAGGCGCCGGGGAAGGAGCTTGTGTGGCGAAAGGAGAAGGGAGAGGAGGGTCTGTAGAGCTGTGTGACTGATGTGTGTGTCTCTCTGCCTCCTCGAGAGGGAGGTGAGGCTGGCTGGGACAGTCAGTCTGGAATTGGTGAAATGATGTGAACGTTTCTTGGCTCCCTGAGTTTGGCTTGGGGCAATCCAAGGTCTGTGGTAGCCTTTGGGACTGCTCTCTGCTCACAGAGTTCAGGTGGCCATCGGGGATAGCCACGGCTACGTGCTGTTGATAGTAGGTGCCTCTGCTTTGTCTGGGTGAGCTGGGAACTCCCAGGCAGTGCACTGCTCCCACCTGGGGGTGAGTTGTGCTGTTAGCAGCAATCCCCGGGGAGGCCGGTGCCGAGCAGTGTTTGTGTTCTTGGGTGCATTATTTATACTCCAGACCTCACCCGCAAAGGTCAGCGCTTGGAGAGCACTGGCGTGTTCCTCAGGACACCAGTCTGCTGGGAAGGCCTTGGATTCCAGCTCGCTGGGAGCGTGCTGTGTCATACTGGTGCAACTCCTTAGGGTTAAGGTTCCGAGCAGCCACGTTCTGGAGAGAAGCTCCGTGCCAGAAACATTCCCGTTGAAGAGGAGGGGGGAAAAAAGAAGATTCCGGTACCTCAGTTATTCTTGACTAACAAAAAAACCCAAAACAAGGTGAATTTTTGTAGAGGTGTTTTTCAGAAACTAATCTGCATGGATTTCTTGGCTGTGCTCTGTTGCTGCTCGCTGCGAGTGGATCCGTCCGAAGGACAGAGGGTGTAGGAAACCCCTGTGCTCACTGGGTGTAGGTGCTGTACAGACAGACACCCCAGAAACCGAGTCCTCCGGGGACAGAGGTTGGGGTCAGTGCATTGTGAGGGTGATAAAAGGATGGGGGTTGTAGCAGTGGTTTCAATTCAGCTTGATTTTTAAACATTTTAACTGAACCTTGAGAGGCTTTTTACTGTTTTATTGCACTTCAGGCACACAAAGTCCAGCTTGCCGAGCTGCTCAGACAACAGCCTGCTGTTGGAGAAATGTGGACTTTTAAGAACTGATCTCTCTTAATTAATAGACCTTCCAAGTCAAAGACTCCTATACAGTGGTAGCACAGTTTTTTGTCTCCTAACTGGGGGCCTCCCACGGTGTAACGTGCGTGCAGCGCTGCCTTGGGCTGGTACCCAGGGTGAGCAGGGTCCTGTGGGCACTGCGTAAGAAATCAGCTCCTTGTCACTTTGCTGATAATTTAAGGGCGGGCCCAGGTGGGCAAACCAAGCACTGAACGTTTTGTGTGGCACTCGTTGGGTGAGTGCTCCTCGGAGAGGGCTTCCCAGGGGTGTCACCGCAAGCACCAAAACACAAGAGCTGTTCTCTGGCCTTGCCCGGGCAAAGCCTTGGTGCCAGGCAGTGCCTGCCAGACTGTAACTGGGAGCTTTGTCTTCCTCCCTCTGGTTTATCCCTTAAAAGCTCATGGTTATGTCTCCGAGCTAAACACCTCTCTAGCAGAGAGATTGAAATGTTCTGTAGGGGCTTTTGGAGAGGCTGAAAACACTGCACTTAGCAACCTGGTCTGAACTGAGCTGCTTTGACTCGGTTGCTTTGAGCGGTCTCTCCCAATATAAATATCCCCTGATTCTGCCATTGATCCAGGAATTCATAAATGCTGATTTCTCTTTGGATTCTGCAGGAGCAGAACTCCTCAAGCTCAGGACACCAGTCGAGATGTAGTCGCTGCTCGATTTTCTGTCTTAAAACTGCAAACTAAACCAACTTCTCCACGACCACCCCTGTCCCCACGCTGTCCCTGCTTGGGTCAGTCCCTTCTGCCAGAGCTTGGATCCACAAGATTACCTCTTCCTAGTGGCAGTGAAAGCAAAACACGTCAGCTTTCACAGCAGCCTTAGAGCGAGAGAGCAGCTTTGGTCAGGGTAGGCTCATAGATGTGCATAGCTTTGTTTGCTTTGAAACCAAATCATCTGTGTAGCCTCTCTCCCCTTCCTGTCTCGGGAAGAGCGGACAATGGTACCTAACCTGGGTAAACAGGCTCTGTGTGCTGTTCTGAGGAGCTACACTCAATGATTTCCTGAAAAAGCCCCTCTCTGAGCAGTCTGACACCACACACACCTCCTGCTAGGCTAGAGGGACGTGACAAAGAAGTAGCCACTGTGAAATTGAATCTATCTTTAGAGAACGTGATCACTTCTTACGGTTTTTTTTATTATTTTGTTGTTGTGGGGTTTTTCCTGTGCTGAAACTGATCTGGCCAAGCTGGATGAGGTGGAGCAGTTGTGTGTTCTTAGCTGTGCTTAAAAAATCCAGATTGCTAAGTCATCTTAGATACAGGTTCAGTTAATTCCTACACGGGGAGCACTGAGCAGGGGACATCAGCCAGAAGTGCATGGAGTGAGGAGGAACAACCTCCCAGTGAAACAACCCCGTGAAATGCAGTAGATTTCACTGCACTGAGTGGTGTAGTGAACTCACTCGCTCTGCTAATGCCTCTGTACACTCGTGGAAGATACACTGGATTTCCAAGTGCCTGAGTCACGCCACATAAATGATTGGAGGTCTTCAATGATTGCTGCATAGCCTTCTGAAAGTGTATTTTATTAGAGGACTAACATTTTGTCCAGAGCAGGCCGGGTTTTTAGCAGTGCTTCATGTTCCTGTTAGCTGCACGCCCGGCTGAAGTCCCCGTCCCTCCCTTGCTGGGCAGCAGCCCTGGCACCCCTCGGTGCGGACTCTGGAGCGGAGCCCTGTCCCCTGTCAACCCTGGCACTGGCTTTACCTCAGCCCTGTCTACCTGGAGCCGCTGTCACACCGAGTGTGTGTCAGTAGGTCACTGAACAACACCCGGTGACAAGGGCCCTGCCACCTGAGGAGGTTTGATCTGCACCAGAAACAGCCCTGAGGGGCATCAGCCCTGTGTCCCCAGGGTCCTCCACCAGCTTCAGAGCCTGGGGTCCTTGCAGCAGGCTGCAGTAAAGGACAGGACGCTGCTGACGGAGCAGGGGTTTGCTTCTGGAATTTTCTTGTGGCGTGAGGGATCCTGCCAGCCTAAGCTCATAGCCATTAGCAGATTTCTAGGCCTTTCTGATTCAATTCTGATTAAGGGGGCTATTACTTCCTCCTGCAGTCCGGCACTTGCTGGTTTTCTGTGAAGGGAGAAGATCAACCTAGCAAATTATAAACCACGATACCCATTTATGTTCTGGCCTTGCCCACTGATCAAGAGCCTTCCTATCACCAGGGCCCTCCAGGCCCTGCCACACACTACACACCAGACAGGGCTCTTTGCTCTGGGACAGTTTCTTTCCTTTTGAGTTATTTTGAAAGCTGACAAAGTCTCTTCTGTTTGTTTGGTTTTTCCAGACGTTCAGAAGTGTGTCAGCTATCACTTGTGGCAAAAGGGTTGAGAGGTGCAAAGGCACTGCTTTTATTTTAGGCAGGACAATGCTTTGGTATGAAATTGTAGTGGGTTACTGTCAGCTTAAATACTCAGAAACGAGAGGATTTGTCTGTGGCCTATGGTAGCTCTCTTTTGAGTTATTTTGGCTAGTGAGGCCTCGGAGAAGATTTGCTCAAATCACATTGTCAGGGGGGAGGAGAAGCAGAGGTGCTCCCAACCCTTTGGACAAGCAGAAGGCAAAGAAACATCTTGAGACCACGACAGCAGAATTTTTCATTCATGCCTGGGTAAATCATCTCAATCCAACGCAGACACTGCTGCCTTGGACATTGGATTTAATGCCTTGGCTAGAGGAAGTTGTGACCAGTTCCAGGAGAACTCTTCTGTGAAGTGTTCTGTCTCCTCAAACCACTCAACCCCTGCACAGTCCGTGGTGAACAGCCTCCCTGAAGCCTTCCTGCCATCCTTTCTGCTCTTGCTGCCGGTTGGGGGTGGCTGTTACCTTGTGGTAGTGTAATTTGTGTGGCTGCCCCTTATCGTGAGTGTCCTGCACCTTCTGGAGAGTGCTGGTGTCTGTGCTGGCAGCTGTTTGCCCCTCGACAGGGTGCTGCTGCTTTCTCCCTTCAGCGAGCCCGGAGAGGAGAGCTGGTGGCTCCAAGTCTCACATGCTTTCAGGTGGGCCTGGGCTGTATGTAGCAGGTACCTGCTGTGAGGTGCTGGGGTGAGACAGGAGGGCAGGAGCAGAGCAGCAGAATGTATGGAAGTGAGATGTTGTGCTCTGAACATCCCCAGAGTGAGGATCAGTTTTTATTCT
>VWZY01000678.1:32305-83928 GCA_013399075.1 Chloroceryle aenea | reverse complement strand
CTATTTCTGAAACAGGCCAGGCTGCTGTTGGCCTTCTGGGCCACCTGGGCACACTGATAGCTCATCTTCAGCCAGCTGTCCACCAGCACCCCCAGATCCTTTTCTGCCAGGCAGCTTTCCAGCCACTCTTCCCCAAGCCTTGTTGCCTGGGGTTAATGATACCTTTACTGAGTGCATTTCCTGCTTTGAGATGGAAATACACAGATGAATGGACTTACTGGGTTCTGCCGTTCCTGAAATTACATGGAAACGCAAGGGAGAGTTTGGAGTGTTCATGTGTTAGATACCCTTTCTCCTGATATATTTTTTTCTCCTACTGATTCCCAGATCTATGCTATAGCTTTTGTTTTGCAAAGTTCAGAAAGGATGCTGACATAAGATATTATTTTTTAAAGCAGAAACAGAGATTTTTCTCATCATCTTGAGACACTTTTACAAAGAAATTCATTACCATCATAACAACAAAGTCAAACACAATCATATTTATGTACCATAGAGGACAGTTTAAGCTTTTCACTATCATGCCTTCAATTTTTGTTGCTAAAACAAATGAATATTTTTTTCTGAAAAAGTTCAATATTTAAATGTCTCTCACAGTCTTCATGATCAGGAAAACAAAATTAAAACTTGGATAAAAATGAAAAGATAACAATGGCTTTGAGTCTAACGTTTTGGCATTAGCCCCAAATGTTTACTAATTATGCCCTTAAGTAACACCTCAGGATCAGAGAGGATAAATGGGGGAAAGAATGTGAAGAAAACAACTACTCTCAAACAAAAATAAAATTAAATTGATCATTTAATTAAAAAACCCTTAATAAAATCTGTACTTGAGTTCAAGTTGCCCACGGGAAGGTCTAATTCATGCTGCCCATTAATGAAATCTTTATATGACCATTAAGGAAAAACAGACAAGTTACCACAGCAACCTTAGCAATGCACGTTAACATATATAAGAAATAAAAGCTGGATACTTAGAATGCATCCTAAATTCTTCCCTTACAAGGTTAAACTTTGTAAAATGTGAATAGGTTTAAAAGATCTGTAATTTCAGCTAGTGATACATCCCTCTCTCTTTTTAAATGCTGTACTGAAATTTCTTTTGCAGAAGACAAGTCTACTGTTGGATTAAATGTGAACCAGTCTGGCAATAAGTTGGTTGTTTCAATACTTCTTTGCTCAATTCACTTAGTATAGAGATAATATTTTCTAAACTGTAACTTATATCATGCAATAGAGGGACAATATAAGTGAAATTACTGCCTAGAAGTGGTTCTTGAACAAATGAAAATGATTAAACTATTTTTTTTTTTTTAAAAGAGGTTGGTGAAAATGAATATTCTTGAGAACCTACATATTGCTTTTTGCATTTATAGCACTCCAGAGCTTCAGTTATAAAGGTAAAGCAAACATCATAATTCCTATTTGGAAAGAAAAACAATTCTGAGATGCTAATGCTTTTTTTTTTTTTTAGATGTGTTCATTTTTGATGCCTCTCTCTCTTTTTTTTTTTTACTTGCTGAAAATTTGCCAGTAGGCATTCTGAATTGTATCCCCTATCACTTAAAAAGAAGTAGATTTATGCATCTTAGTCAAAATGGCATAAAATGATAGTACTGGAATGAGGGAGAAGAATAAGCTTCTTTTTAATGTAGAACTCTCTGCTAACCAATGGACCACAGTTATCTTCATATAAACTAAATCCAATGGCTTTCATATGAAAACATTTCCACGTTTGCCAGAAGACCTTTGTAAAGATTATGTAACATGAACTGGTCTGCAGTGATGCATGGATTTTCTTAGACTGTTATAAACAGTGATAGCAAACCAATGTAATAGTTTAGAGCAATCACTGTAAAGCATTGGAAAGAAAAACAAGCATCAATTTTTCCACTGGTGACGTACCTTTAGCAACACAGTTCATAAAAGATTTATTCATTTGGAATTCTTTACAACACTGGCAACATTGATTTCACATGGAGATGTCACCACAACAAATATTGCAAACTTCCCAAAACACTAATTACAAATAAATAATTTTAAACTGCATTGCTGTCATCTTTAACTTGCATCTTGGAACTTAGATCTCTGAAGTCAGAGTGAGATTTGAGCTTCTGGTCACTGTTGCTAGTGTTTCTATGGCTTTTAAAAATTATGTTATTGTTGCTTGTTAAGACCTAGGATGTGAACAGAGTATCTGTCCACATAGAACACCAACATCTCTGTCCTTAGAATTAGGTGGTATTGACATATACATTTTTTTTTTTTTAACCTGGGATTTCTAGAAAGTATTCAAGTTTTGCAGCCCAGTCTGTTCTGAGCGCTCTCTTTGCCATTCACTGTCTTTGCCAACTCACACATCTCAAAAATCTCTCTGAAGGTACCCTTTTATACTCAGAAGCTTCCTTCATTTTCTTTCTTTCCTGATTTTTGTTGTTGTTTTGTTTTGTTTATTTTGTTTTGTTTCCTATCCTTCTTTAACAATGTAGCTCTGCTCTGTTTGCTGTCCATTTTTTTTTGGAGTGAGTCTTCCTGTTCTGTGCAAATATTTGTAGACAGTCTCTTAACTTCCCCTTTTGCTAGCAGTGTTTGGTCCTTCATTTACTTTGGTGTAGGCAAGCTCAGCAAACTTTAAGCCAATTTCTGTTGCCAGTTTTGTCACTGGTGGCATACAGGGCTTCCACCTGGCTGATTTCTGCCAGTCTGACCAGTTTCACTCTTGGCTTGGGGCTGCTTGGCAGTAGTGGGCATGCCTGGGGGTTGTTTGCCTAAGACAGCTCTGGGGTGGACTCTTTTGTCGTTGTTTGTTTTTCATTTGTTCATTTCAAAGGTAACAATCCTATTCCCATATTAATTTTCTTC
This sequence comes from Chloroceryle aenea, assembly GCA_013399075.1. Taxonomy (NCBI): domain Eukaryota; kingdom Metazoa; phylum Chordata; class Aves; order Coraciiformes; family Cerylidae; genus Chloroceryle; species Chloroceryle aenea. The sequence continues at coordinate 81,066 of VWZY01000678.1, read as the reverse complement.
TTTTAGTGTCATTTTGCCTTGTTTTACTGTGTATGGCTTTCCTGCCTAGCTCTGGCATGTTAGACACTGATCTACCTAGTCGTCTTAAATCTTTATAGCCTATCTATTCTATTTAGTCTATCTATCTATTTAGGTGTCTATCTTGTTTTTAGGGACTATTTTTCATCCTCACAATTTATTTTGAGTTGTGCTGGCCTATCTTTGTGGTTTATAAAAAACAGTACTCAGAATGATACTGCATTCTTCCTGCGATTGTTAAGACAGGAGCCCTAGCATCTTCTGGAAAAACTACCCACTGTTCATGTTGCCACATGGATGCACTTTTATTTTATCCCCATGAATTCTGTAGCAGCATGTTCTCTGAAAGTTTATGTTCTGAAATATATAACAACTCCATTGTATTAATTTTGTAATTTTGCAAGCTTTGTTATAGCCAGGCAGCCAAGCTTGTGCAAAATACTGCCTAATTCTTCCAGAAGTCATGATGCTAATCTTAAATGTGCGATGCCTGAGGTGGTTGGCATAGCCCTACAAACTCCCAGTAAACTACCTCATGGAGAGACAACAATAATTTGCCCCTTGTTAAAAGTAAAATGTAGGAATGGATGCTCATATTTATATACCACCTACTCTATTCCTGACTCTGCATTCCCTAACAGTGAGGTGACAGACTAAAGAAGAGAAAAAGTTGCTCAAGGTCTTTATTTACTTTTTACAGTGAACTATTGGCAGATGGACTAAAGAGAAATGATGTTGTATACTGGTAAAATTCAACTAAGGTACAATTTATTCTATAAACTGCCATGACAGCTTGAAAATTCTAGATCTTAATTGCTTGCTATGTATAATTTTACTTCTCCCAGTCTAAAAATATATGGTTCAATAGTGGCAGAAAATACAGTACAACAGAGGTGATATAGAATGAAATTATTCTATTACCCTACAAGTGTATTTCCCAAAAAAACCCAAAAAAACCTCCAACCCAAAACAAAACCACACAAAACCAAACCAGTTAACATAAACCATAAAGAAAAAAACATATCCTAATTATAGTTAATCTACCCGAATTTAGGGATTCAGGACTAGGAGTGTGCTCCTTAATGAGAAAAACCACATCAACTGATTAAAACCAAAATAATTCACTAGGAAGTCCTACTGTATTTGTACTTAAAAAATAAAGTTGTTAAAAAGTAGACATCTGCACATTTCCTATGGATTCTTTGAAATCATTACACTGTGTCCATTTCTGCATGTTCTTCATATTTTGCATTTTCTCACAAACCCCATATAAAACTGGACCTATATCTGTAGTCTAATGGTTGAGGATATAAAGCAAATGTGTGAGTTTGAAAATGCGTCTTTACACACATTATATCTGAGATCTTCTCACCTACCATTTCCAAACAAAGGATGGTTGACTGGACTCTGCCCCCTTCAGAGAAAGGCCTTTTAGGTTTCATTATATCTTCAAGCTGGATTCAAATTTAGTCCTGCTTCTACATTTATTTCCCCTCTTGGTGGCTTACTTGGCTTTCCACACTCTGTCTTCCTGTAGTTGTATGCAGAAAGAATGTTCTTAGAATAGTATTGAAAAGCCCTGAATTACACTAATTTGAATATTTCATTTTTAGCATAACATGAGCACTGTCCCAGAAGGAAGAATTTGATGCTGCTTCAAAACCCATATCTTTTCTGTGTCAATGAAGTCTCCTCTGCATCCAAGATATGTCTGTTCTTTTTAAAGCCAGAACTGAGGAAATACATCTGATTTAAAGAAATTAGTTTTTTTTGGAAGATGTTTAAGTCAATAGCACAACTATGACACTGTTTACCTTCTTTTAATCCAAGTCCAACTGAGTCCTTTGAGCAAAGTGTTTTCAAAGACATCTCTGCTTCATTCATTCATACACAGTTTGAAAGAGAGAACGATTGTAGGATATTCTCATTATAGTCTAGACATGAAATTCTTTTTGAGGTCATTGAGCACCTTGGAATTGTTGTACTTTGCCTAGGTTCATCACTAAGCTGTTACTTAGATGTTTCTTAAAGTGCTTTTCCATTGAGTGAAAATAATTGTATGCTACAGGATATTAACTGAACATGACTGTTAGCATCAACCACTCCCACTGAACTATGGTAAAAAAAAGTTGAACTGAAAGCCTTCAGTAGAGTGTGATGGGACTAGCAATGGATTTTAACCATCCATTTTATTGGTTTCAGCTTAAAGGGAGGTGTTAACAGAAAACCTTTCTGGCAATGGCAATTTCAGATTTAGGGCAGTAGGAAAGGAAGGAATCCCTGAATCTTAGAGGCAAATTTAATATGTAATCTCTTTGCAAACTTCTTGAGCTTGATGTAAAACACAGGTATATTTTAGTTCTCATTAGTGCTGTTGCAGAACATTATGCTCATCACATTTATAAACATTCTGCAAACTTCCACATTGATTAATTTATGTTTAGTTGGTTTCCATTCTCCTTTATCTTAAATAGCTCTCCTCCTTCTGTACAGTGTATTTACAAAGTACATCTGTGTTCTCTCAGCTTCCATTTTGATAAGCTAAAGAAGTTAAGGTGCTTTTCAGATGTCACCTCTTAACATCTCTTTGTTGTTTTTCTGAAGCACTTCTGGTTTGAATTCTGCAACAGAATTGTGTGTGTTACTCCAGAGACAGTCTTGCTAAGATCTTGTGCGAGTGGTAAGCTCTACCAGTACTAGAAAACATCCCAGCACATCCTAGCACACGCAGCACTTCCCTTTTTCATGTCAGCTTCACACTGGTAGTGATAATCATTATGTGATTGACTGATTAAACCCAAGTCTTTCTCCTCCTGTAGTATTTCCAGCTGATGAGCTCCTAGCTTATAGCAGAAATTCTCGTTATTAGTCCCTGAGTGCATGACCCTTACACTTTGTACTATTAAATTTCATCTTGCTTCTATTACTACAGTTGTCAAGGTCATCTAAGTTTTCCTCTATGATATTCCAGTTCTATTTGGTATTGGCAAATCCACCAAAGTTTTGTCATCAGAAAAATTTCATCAGCACAGTACCAGTATTTGTATCAAAGCCATTATGAAGATATCAAGTAATACTGGTCCTAAAACCAATCCCTGAGCTACTCCACCAGTGATTCTCTAAACTGATAGAATTCCCTTCAAAATAAGTCATATTTGTCTCTAGTTTGAGCCATTTTTTTCTTTCAATTTTATGATTCTTGTGCTAATTACTGGTAGTTTCCCATGTGGTACCGTGAAGTTAAGATAGATGAGAGCATTTCACAACAAAGGAAGAATTATAAACAAGATGTGAAAGTGTGATCTAAGGAAGGTAATTTAATCAAACCAGGCCTCTATATCATCCAAACGTTTGGAGTGTTAGACAGAAGGCAAAATCTAACTGATAATAGAAGCAATGAAATCTACTGAAAACCAGGCGGTGGAAACTAGAAAATCAGCAAGTAGGAATATCTCTAAAATACTGGTTTGCAAAAACACAAACTCTGCACATAGCAAATCTGTAAAAGTACTAAGGTATTTCTGGACATAAGAATATTCCTGTATCCTAACAATGCTGCTTTACATTCACTTAGTACAACATCATTATTTAAGCAATAATGCTGCAACAGTCCATTATCAGTTTGTTGCTCAGTTAATGAAGTGCCTGAGGTGAAGGCCACTGCTTTACTTACCCAACACAAGGTTTTATTAAGAAACAAGCATTCATCTTGATCACAGCACCAATTCAGCATCTACTAAATTGACAGCTCTATCTGGGAATAATTTTCTGTCACAAAGTACTATCTGCTGTCTTCTGACAAGACTTCTTCATTCCCTATCTATATTTAACAACTGAGGCTCCTCTATTGCACAGACTATCAGCTCCCTTCCATTATACCAGTAAAATATATTATCAGAAATTTGACTTATTGGTGGCTACCATTCCCAAAGATTAAACCCCTTTAATGATTGTTGCTTCTTATACCTAAATTTTTTAGGCTAATTTTCATAAGTGGGATAACTTTACTGATTTGGCCCCAAAAGCAGCCATATATCCACCCAGCTGTTGTTGCAGTGAATGATGGAGGAAGGTGGAGGCACCGGCCTGGAGCAATAAGAGGTTGATATTGAAAGGACAGGTCAACCCTGTCCTTTCCACCACCCCAAAAAGAATCGTGTAGAACCATTTTTTTTAAATATGGGTAACCTGGACATTCATAAAACCCATGTCTGCTGAAGAATAAAGTGTCACAGGTGTGGAAACTTCACAGGAGAAAGAAACACTGAAGGAGCATTCCCTTCTGATGTGCTTGCAACATCCAGATGGCTGAGAGAAGTAAATGCAGAATGGTATGTTGCAAAATCTTTGAAGTTTTCAAAGCACTGATCCTCAAGGATTTTTTAAAGAAAATGATGCAAAGCCCAGGCTACTTCTTTTTCCATCACATCAGCCAGAAAGTGCTAGACAGGGATACCTTAGTTCAGTGGTCTGGGGATATCATCCACAAGTAACTCAAAGGTTATCAATTTTCTGCTAGTTTGCAAAGACCACTCAACAGTGACATACCCAGACTAAAGAAAACCAGAAGAAAGGATGTCTAGGTCTGCATTTCAGCCTGAAGATCCAGTGACAATGGCTAGATTCTACCCAAGTGCAGTTAGCTTAGAAGCTGAAGGGAATCAGCACCAGCAGCCAACATAAACACCCTGGATAGTATATTTTGTAACAGAGCTTGTGTAGTTCTTGATAATTGCTTTTATACTGTGGTTTATAACACTCATTCTCTTCCAGGTTTTGACTCTTTTCGTTAGTAGTTAGAAAATTTGTGCTTCTGTAGCCTTGGTGGATATAATTTTATACCATATTAGAAAGAATTGATTCAAAACTGATGTGCTATAGGTCAAAAACATAGTAAATTTTAACTAGAATAAGCCACAGAAATAAGTCAAAACCTGGGTGGAGTTGGCAGCTTTGTACTACTTCACCAATTGAAAGCTGGCTCTAACACTGATCATTTCTGAATCAATATTGCTAAATTGGATCAACTTCGGTGTGAAAACTATGACCTATATTTGATTTATTGTAAGGAAAATGTGTCTTTCTTGCTCTTCACAATATTAATGAATAACCAGAAGTCCATAGTTGATTACTTCTCTTCTGTTACCGCTTCTTAGGGAAACCACATATCATAGACCTTACCCATTTTTGCCAATTTACCAGTGGCTTAAAGCTTTGAATCTGGCAGAATAGCCCTTGTCTTTTGCGTAATCCTACAGTCCATCATCTCCACGATGCACTGGTAGTTTCCCAAGTTGTAAAGCAGTGCATGTCCCTAACCCATCAGCTGAAAGCCTTTCTACAGTGTGTCAAGTATATCTGCAATATTTGTGCAAATGGGAATTTAGATCGTGCTCTCTTCACGTGCATCAAGCCATTTTACATTCCTCTGATTTGGAATTAATTCCTCTGATTTGGAGTTTTTTTACAATCCCAGCGAGTTCTGATTATCTATGAAGGATAATCTACAATTCTTTTTCATTCATCCTGGAACAGCAAATGAGAATGTTTACTCTGTCATGTGAAAAGATGGTACCCTCAAAACATACTATTGAGCTGTGTTAGAGGGAGGTGATCCATTTACTGACAGAAAAGACTAGAAAATATAAAGCTGGGCTGAGGGTTTTATTTAAACAAAAATATAAAATGCTTAATTGCTCAGACAATACACTAAGTAATAATACCTTAACTGCTCACTTCTTGTGGCACCACCATCACAACTATGAACACCATTTTAATTAAAAAAATACTTTGCATCAGATCGCTATTCCATTCTAATTCATCTATCTAGAACATATTTTTGAAAGATATTTTACTACAGCATTGCTTAAAACTTACTTGAAAATTCAGTATGTCTTAGAAGCAGTGCAAGGCTTGGCCTTAGACATAACAAATGTCATTTGAGTGATGCACAGTGGAGTTACCATTTGGGGTTTTTTTTCAGAGAGGTTAACACCAGACGAGGCCGTTATGTTATGCTATTGGCTTTCCATTATGAGCCTACACATTTTATCCCGTTGTTCTGTACTCAGGCCAATAACTTGTGCTTGGTTAAAGGATATCTTCCAGAAAGAGAATCTGTCTTGATGTGTAGACATTAAAAGATAAGGAAGTGATCATACCGTTTTATAACTTGTTCCAGTGGTTAACCGCTCATGGTTAACATGTGGCTTAGTTCAGCTTCCAGACATTAGTTCTTGTTATCCCTTTCTTTGCCTGATTAAAAAGCACTTTAGTACTCTGTGTTTTCTCATTGTAAGAGTACTTATACTTTCACAGTTACCTCTCAGTCAAGTCACCACTTGATTTGGTTTTAGATAGACTAAACAAACCAGCTTCTTAAAGTCTCTCACTACAGGCATTTTAACCAACCTTGAATCATTTTGTGGCTCTTTTCTACAACACCTGCACATTTAAAAATAAAACAAACAGAACAAAACTCTTCAAACTGTGGACAACAAATAAAGGACAAAGTATTCTCTTATCTCTCTTCTTATTGCCAAATAAAGATAGAAACATTCCAAATCCCATTTCTCACTTGGTTATTTGTGGGACTCCAATTGCTGTTTATAGGATTCCAATTCCAATTTCAGAATTGTACCTGTATTTAACTCTCCAATATGATACTGATACTCAAAGTTTCCTCAGTCAATCATCAGATAAAGATGCTCATCCTGTTGACCTGGCCTGGATCTTTTTCTTCCATACATGGTTTTGCATTTGACTGAATACAACATGGATTGTTATTTTATTATGTTTTTTTTAATGATCTCATTTTACCAGCAATTCAGAGTGTAATTTATGGCTCTGTTGTCCTTGTTATTATTTACTAATTCTCCAATCTTTCGGTCACCCACAAATTTCCTAAGAATGATTTATCTTTGTATTTTAACTCATGGGTGAAAATACTGAATAACACTGAGTCTAATGTTGCTCCTTGGGGAGCCTTCTAGTATCACTTCGATTTGATAATGATGATTTACCACCAACCCACTCTTTTTTGAGATCATTCACTGAACAAGTTCCACATTCATCTGTGTTGTGCTCTGATGAATTTGCATTGTGCTATCTGTGATCTGAAATCAGACACTAAAAATATGCTAGTTGCAGTGTCAGGACATCTAAGCCTTCACTGGGACAGAAGAAAACACAGGTAGTTGATCAGATTGCAAAGAAACTCATTCCCCTCATCTGTCAGCTGAAAATCTTTCCATAGTATGTTAAGTATTTCTACAATATTTATTCAAACAAAAATTTAAATGCTATATTTTCATACCTGTGAAGATATTTCATATAATTCTCCACTTGCAAACTAAACCAAGAAATATTGAAATGTTGGACAAGAACTTTAAAAAAAAAGAAAAGAAAAAGCCGAAGACATTTTTATTTTTCATTGTGGTTCTAACAAATTTCTTGTGCAGAAGAGGAGGAGTATCTGTATGGGTAGTCGCAGTCAATGTTTTGGAAATTTGTGCTCTATACATTGCACAGCATTCCATTTTTTCATTCTCTTCCCAATGGTTCACATTTGTAGACTCATTTTAGGATATGGGGTCCAGAAAAGAGTTTTCAAATACAACTGGGGCTAGAGTAATGTGGTTAATTTAGGCTTATTTGAAGAATGAAAATTCAATGTGACTTTCACCTATTATCTGCAAATACAGAAGCTTCACATCTTAATTATTTTAATTGCTAGTCCCTTCCACTGAAGAATTTATTTGGAATATCATAATCATGCTCCAGGCATCTTAATAAAAAACAAAAAGATTTCCAAATACCACAAGAATTACTGAAAGAGTGGGCATTTAGAATTGACTCTGTCACCTCACCAGGGCCACCTTGGATTCTGCAACCACTGTAGAGTCACCATGGGTAAGAAACACAGATTTCCAATTTATGCTGATGAACTTTCTCTTAGGCAGCAGAAGCTGGTTACCAGCTGTATCATCTGCTGAGATCAAAGCAGTGAATAATAGAGGCCCAAACAGAGGGAAGGCGAGGTAAAATAGAATTGCACCATTTAGCTCCCATATTTTCTGTAGAAACAAAAAAGCCAAAACAAGCTAGTGTAAGGAGGACACAAAGTTATCATTAGTGGACCATCTATTGTGGCCCTTTACAGAATTAAAATATGAGACTTTAAAACATGTGGCTCACAGACTTTAAAGTATGTGCACTGCAAAGACATACATATTTCCCTCTGAGAGTGTATCCCCTTAGAGAGTATTTCCCTGAAAAATGAAAATACGTGAATTTGTTTTTATAAATTACCTCCCAACAACCAAAAAAAGTACAGTAGTTTCTATATTGGGCTTTGTCAAAAAGGTGTCCTTATTAGGAACCTTAAAGATCTTGATAGACTGATTGAAAGACATCCTAGGAAATTGATGTCATTATTCACTGATTTTTCCTCCAGCCCAAACCTGCAAGAAGACAGCACTAATATTCCCAAATGGACCAGACACTCCTCTAATTTTCTTCCAGTTACTTAAGACTGCATATTTGTACTTCAGAACCAGTGCAAAGAATGATAAACCCTTAAAAAAATTCATACAATTTAGTTTTTATCAGATTAAGGTATCTTAGCAACTAGAGTAGCATTTTATCTGTTTTCATTGGGATTTGGTTCTCTTTATAGCACCCTTGAAATGACCCTGATAGCTGGTGTTTCTATCTTTTATCAGCCCTGAGTCTTTTAAATCACCAGGTTATTGAGTTGTGAGACCCTGCCATCTTCACACGTGTACCTAAACTTGGTTATCCTTGCCACACAATTTGGGTCTTTAATAAAGTGCCAGAAAAGGTGCATCTAGGTCCTATCTGCTGTATTATGACATCAATCCCATAGGAGACTCATGATCAAAATCTGATAATGTTAACTTTATTTTCAGCATGAATTTATGATAACTAGGTGCAATTTATAGACTACATGCTGACATGGCATCCTTTTTTTTTTTTTACTTTTTCTTATCCCCTCTGCCCCGAGATCTTCTTCAAGATGCGTACACCGTTCTCCTTCCTTTCCCTATTCACTGCTTGGGATCCTTCCATATAACTGACTCATCATCGAGGAGAGTGGCACTTCTGCCCTTTGTGGTGTACTCCTTCAGTGAAGTAGCTGTGGATCTAAACAAAAGGGAACATGTTTCTGAGCACTTTTTTTCTCTCAGGGCTCACTTGCTAAAATAGAAACCCAAGTCCACGTGGTGATCGTATTTGCTACCTCAGGGACTAATTTTCTTTTTACTTCCTTTCCTGTATTCCAAAGCTTCAATGTCATTATCTTCTTGCTCCCCATGCACTAACAAAAAGATTTTAATGTATTCATTATGCAAAATCTTGTCTTTTGTGACCTTTGCCAAGAGTGCCCCCAAAGGACTGACCAGGCTTAATAGGCTCACAAATAAACTACTATGTCAGCCAAGGGCACCAATGGCCAATTGAACCTGCACTGCTGCCCGCTCCCCAAGCCCACACTTCACACCTGAGATACCCCAAGGTGGGATTGCAGTGGTGTTGTCTGCCCTGCAAAACTGTTAATCCTTTCCAGCATCTCCCAGCTAGGCAAACAATCCCCTTTGTGGAGGCTGGAACAATCAGACGGGCAATATTGCCTTTTGCTGTTTCTGAGCTAGACTCTGCCTTTCTTTAAGTTCCTCTTTTTTCCTCTCTCCTTGGATACATTGTTTAACGCTTTCATTCTTCATATTTCATTTATACTGTGTCCTGTAAAAGCTTTGTCATGGGCAAGCCAGCTGGGTCATTGGAGGAAAGGCATTCTCTCAGCTCCTTGTGTTAGTCCGTTCTCCTTCTGCTCACAGTTATTGTCTAGGTTCTATGGGGAAAACATCCTCTCCCCCTTTCAGTCTTTGATGCTGTGGCAGATTACAGCAGTTCCTGCCTGCTAAACAGCCAAAGAAAGGAGTGAGAGGGATATAGCAGCCTCTTCATTTCATATATAAAAGATGCAGATAGACAATATCAGAGAATGACATAGCCAGTCAAAAAATCTGCATTTACTGGGGAAGAATATAAACTTTAAAAACTTGAGATCGTGCTCATAAAATATAGATATTACAAATGTTAATGCAAATTATTAGTAAATCTGACCCCTATGCCCCACTCTACCCCACTATGACACACATTTAAAATTTATTATGGAACACATTCAGGGGAATAGCTTTAGGGAATTCATTGCTCATCTTTCTCTTTCTTCCTCTGCCTCACACACTAGCAGTCTCTAGACAGCTTCTCTGAATTCTTCAGAAATACAGCCACTCTGACCTCTGTACCATAGATCCATTGACTTACTTCGTCTGACTGTCTGGAGCGACAGCTAAGGTACTAGTACAACATGTTCTCACAACTTCCATGGCAGTGTACACATCTTCTTCCCCATTCACCTCTATATTATGATGCAGAATATCATGACACAGATTGCTTTAATTAAATCTTTTTGAACTTCTCATGTTTTAGCACAAATGGTCCAAAGAAAAAGCCTTAATGAAGTGTAGGCCTTAGTTAGCAACAGAATTAATTTTACAACACTTACATAAGTTCTGTTTCTGAGACCGTGTTGAATAGAGAAGACTTTTAACATAAGGAAAGGTACCCAGTTGCCATCAGCTGTGATGAGACTTAAATATACAATATTGTTTTGCCTGTGTTTTCATGGTTTTGTGTTAAATATTTTGTTGTTGTTGTTGCTGGTTGGTTGGTTTTGGTTTAGTGGTTTATTTTTTTTTTCCCTCCCAAGATTTCCAGTCTGTTCCAAAATTCCCTCTGTATTTATCTCAATTTAGAGATTACAAATAAATAAACAATCAAAAATAACACCCCAAAATGATGACACTGCTTTTTTTCAGAAATTAGGTAGTAAACTGAAGGCCATGTTTTCATAGATGCTGAAAATTTAGACAGTTCTTATTTCATAATTGTGAAAAACTTATTTTTGAGTTTAAAATTCCCTTGGTAACAACCTTATACAGCTCCTAATCTCCTAATGCCATAACATCAATACACCTCATCCAGCATTTTAAGGAAAAAAAAACAAACAAAACAAACCCCTAAAGCTTTTCCTCATTTTTGCAGGACTTTTACCAAGCTCTATTTGCAAATTTAAAGAAATACGTGTTTGTTAATCTGACAGGGTAAGGCAAGATCAGGATAACACATTTACCATATGTGGAGCTGGGTTGTAGCCATTTATTCTTTTAATGTGTACTTCAGATGCTCAAGCTTCACATGGTAGGTAGAAATTATCTGTCCAGAAGCTCAGAAAGAAAAAATAGTACTTTTCTTTGGCACTTCTGCCTCAGAATAGGAAAGGGCCTCCAAATGCCTTTGTGAAATGAAATGAAAGCAAGGAAACCAGAAAGGCTAGAATGTTCATCAAGATCTGGGGAGAGGGGGGGAAAAAAAAAAAAAGAAAGGAAAACAAAAGGCACTTGTCAATAAATACAATAAACATCCACCCTGTATTACTGTGGTTACTAAGTGCTAACAATGAGCCTCTGGCAGGCAGTGGGGTGTGCAGACAAAAGGCCCTTGAGAAGTTGTACTGCTGCATCCTGTATAATAGTTGAAATCTGTGAGTGTTTTTCAAGGTTAGACACAAATAAAGCAAAATTCTTTATTAAGGTTTATTAAGGTTCCAAATTACTCATCTTCTCCTACATTTCAGTCCATTGTGGGACTCTGAGTACTGTAACTGACCTTTGATAAACAGTCATTTCACCACAGTGATGAGACTACATCAAAACTGGTCTGCACAATATAATGCAGATTAAATGAAGGCCATTCCAGTTTTTCGCAAAAATAAGCCAGAATGACAGCAGAGAATTTGCTCATAACCTCGCCGATTGCCAGTGCACATATTCTTTGTGTGTGAAATTTCTTTCTGATGAGATAATTTAAACAATGAACAAATTATTCTCGATATACATGTGTAAGGCAAGCCTGTAATATATCCTTCAAGTGAGAGTCTAGTTAATGCTTTGATACAGGTGTGTGATTCAGTGTTCATGTGCTTCACTGTGTAATGAGGCTGAGCATCAATATTTAAAAAACAGGAAAAAAAAAATATCCTGAAAATGTGAAGTTGTTATGGATTGTGTCATGAACCAGCTTCACCCTTTTGAGTGATGCCAGTAACAGGGTACTGTAAATCTTGCAAATCTTGCACTGTTATCTCAGGACAAAACCAAGTATCTGTTTTGATCAAGAAATCTTTCATCAATAGTTTGTCTCAGAGGTGATTAAAAATACAAATACAAATGTAAAATACAGACACTTCGTGGCATGAAAGATCAAATTGTGTAATTGTGTCATGCTGAAGGTAGAGTCTGAAATATTGATGAGAGACTCCGCTGAATTAATTAGCTATAAAGTTTTATAAGCAAAGCTGTGTTAATACTGTGGTATTGTTTACTATTTATATCAAAAATTATCAATATCAATTTGCAAAGGCATTTTAGCACAGTAATAGGAAAAGAAAGGGGAATAAGATGAAAAGGTTACCACAAGAACTAGCACTACAACTTGGTTTGGTTGCACTATCCAGTTCCTGTCATTAGGGCTGCTCCAAATTTATCCTGTTTGCATTTTATGGGGAAAAAAAAAATCATAAAGTGTGCTAGAGATTAAATGATCAGTATTATTGTCCAGGCATTTTAAACAAGAATGCAGAGTCCTTTGGCCAGAGTTCCAGCAGCTCAAGGCAGTCTTTTATCCAGTTTTGTTTCTCTTCTCTGCATTCCCAATTTGCATGTCTTGATGCCCATTTGCAATGAAATCTCTAATTTATATCGGAAAGGGAAGTTGGGTCTTTGGAGGAGAAGCGGTAAAATTGAACTTGAATAATATCAGACATTATTACTGAAATGGCAAAATCACAGAGGCCATGAAAATAAAATCCACATTTGAGGATACAGATAATTGATTCACCTAAACAGAATGCAGTAGTCTATAAATAGCACTGTAAAAGGCCAAAGTACTGTTCTTGCAGGAAACAAATTTTGAATTCCACTTTTAATCTTCGAACTCTTGGATTGCACTTGATGAGGAGCAGAACCATTTTAAGAGCTAAATGGCTTTATGTTCTGAATTTCTGAGCATTTACAGCACTTTATAGTTTCAGTGGAAGCTGGTGGTGTGCAGGACCACTAGAAAATCCATCCATATACACCTATTATTTAGATTGATATTCATAAATTATTATACTATCTATATACATAGTCACCAGTTTTTTTGACTGTATATTTGATGTACTGGAAAAAAAATTATTAGAGAGGCAATATAAAAGTACAATTATTCTGCCAAGGCACATGCTAACTAGAATTCTCTGATGTGGGCTAGAACAATTATGGGCAGTAGAATAGAATAGAACAGATGCAGCAGATTAGAGAAGATTTATTGGTAGCATAGTGCCATCAGTTTTTGCTACTAATCCAATGTGTGTAAGCCCTAAATACAAAGTGTCTATTGTTAAAACTTTTTATTTTAATTCCTTTTTATTTATCTATTTATTTATTTATTTATCTTACTTGGGATAACAGAACAATTAAGTGACGGGAGAGAAAATATTAAGGAATATTGCCTTAGGCTATATTAGGAAAACTGAGGAACTAGTTTATGAACCACCCCTTCATTCATGAACAACCAGTATGCTGTTAATTTCTGAAGCTGCTTCTTCTGATCAGAATAAGCCCCAGAAAGCATTCATAGCAATTGCAATTACTGAGGCACAGTGCTATTTCTTTAGTCAGTCAAATTTATGCAGTTTGTTAACAGATTCCTTGATTCTTGTCTCCCTTTTTTATTAAGCCCATTAAACTGGACTTCTTGTCAATAAATAAAACTATTGACATTAAAAAGTCACATCTCTGACCTTTCACGTTTCTCCTGTGCTGTATCTATATAAACTGTATACTTTACCTCAGGAAGACATTCTTTTATTTAAGAGAGCTTAAACTGTTCAAATTTGTAATGTACTGGGGATTTCGGAATATCTAGAGGGCTTAGTGGATAAAGAACTGACCTTTCATCTCTGAACCCAGTCCCCATCCAACCTAAGATAAGTGGAAGAGTTTTGTGTCAGCTGCCCATGTGATAAAACTAGCTTTACTTTGTATCATTCAACACAATTTGGCATGACTGGCAGTTTTCTCCTCTCAAGACAGGCACACTGAATATGGAAAATGAATTGCTTCTGTCTCTAGAGAGGGTGGTCCTCCAGGTTAGGCTTTGAAGTTGCAAAGGGGAAGTACTGGAAAGCTTGTGTTATTGCTGGTTGCCAGCTCCACATCAAATGTATGGATAAGCAGTGGGTTGCAGTTTTAAATCGGTGACAGAAGATGGTTTACAAATACAAATATGTAACCACTTTGGTGACTGTTCCTTAGCCAAATGGAAACTACACAACGTAGCCGAAAATAGATACGAACAATTCTAAGGTCTGCATTTGCTCCTTGAGGTAGTAATTTTTAACATATATCATAAAATAATATGTTTATGTATTTTCCTCCAGAAACAAACCAAACCAAACCAACCAACCAAACCAAACCAAACCCAAAACCCAAAGAACAACCACCAAAACTTCTCCAGAGCTCCAAAGAACTACAACTCCCTTATTTCCCTCTGCATAAGCCTGACTTCACAGCAAGCCTGTGGTGTGGTGGCAGGCTGGGGGGAGCTGCTTCCAAGCAAGTGGCTTCAAGGGCCTGCAATCCCCAGAGCTGGGGAGCTACTCTGCTCTGCAACTGAGCATTGCAGCCTCTGCGAGAAGCACTCATCCAGGAGAGGACCTTTAGACCCAGTAATTAAAGACAGGTCCCTTGCACGGCACAGTGGTGCTTAAACCATGGTGCTGGGGCTTCATTTTCTGCTGGATATGGTGCCCTTCTACCAGGGATATTTTTTAAAAAGCAATTTTGATTTGTTATCATTAGGATTATGTACTGAGTCTTTGTGACAAACTTTAAAAAGAAACCAACAGCCTGAAATGTGAGTTCATCTCAGATACTGAAACTTGGAACCTGCAATCAGTTAACGTGCACCCAGTAATTAACTGGATTTTTTCTGTCTAGTGAATGTATTAATTATCTGCAATATAACATAATGCTCCCTTTTCTCTTGCAGTCCTTGGAACTAAGTTTGTTTCATCTGATACTTTTTATGACTTTAGTAATACAAACCTTTTTTTTTTTTTTTAAATAGCAGTAAAAAACTGCTCTGCAAGTATTTCTGGAGACAAGGTAGTTTTATAAACAAGAAAACCCACCTTGGTGGCATTCATTTATTAATTCTATCTTTATGTATTTTATTTTTGCCTTAAATGCTTTTTGAAACCATATCCCTTTTATTCTGTGTCTCACGGCTCTGATCTCTTGTTAAAAAATCAAGAGAAAAAATTTCTTTTAAAGATAATGACTTCTTTGGAATGTAAATACTACAAAATTTTCAAAAGGTAAAAATATTTCTTAGCTGAACTAGCAAAGAAGCAGGTTGGCTTAGTCCATTTTGCACCTTTGTGCTAGAGTATGCCTGGGTTTAAATTACAGCAGCTTCAGTTTTTGCTCTTCAATCCCTTAATCCTTAAGGAGCAGCAGTTTCAGTTCAAGACAACTTCACACGCAACATAAGAAAAGATTCTGTGAGCCTACCTCAAGCATGATGATCATTTGTTCATCTGTAATCTTTCACTTGAATCCCACAGCAAATAAAAAACCCCAATAATAAATACTAAAAAAAAATTGTTTGAGGAAAATCAGTGTCAAATAATTGATACATTTTCAATGCAGGGTTCTTTCCCACTATGCTTTAATACAAGTGCATAAAAAGCAATAAATGCTTTCACGTGAGCCACTTGCAGATATTCCTACCTGTGGTTTTCGTCCCAGTTTTACTGGTGTCCCCACGCATCAGAGAACCTTTGTGATCCGGCTGAGCTCAGCCTGGGAGGTTTTACATCTGGTAGCCAACACTTGAACATGCTACGTCAGTTTTTAAAAAAGCAACGTAGGTCGAATCAGGGCAATTCCATTCTGATCTAAGTCGCATACATTTGTCAATTATTTCCAGGTGTTTTGAGGGCAATATGTTTTCCTTATCTATAATTAATATTTTGCTAATAGCTCTGAAGTGAAATGTCAGAGGCCTCTCCACTTGTCTTGATTTCATAAAAATAAAATCCCGTCATGACAGTAATCATTTGACATGGTTTTAAAGCATTACACTCCTTTGTGTTAGAGTTATTATTTAAGGCATAGTTTGCAGGTAAGTATGCCTTACACTGTTATGTCTCCCTTTTTCTCTGAATTCTTGAATGCAGATGTACAAATCTCAAGGAGGTTAGAAAAAACTTACTTGGAAATTAAACAGCAAACAGTTTGAGTGGACAAGAAAACCACAGAACAATTCTGGAAACAACAATAAAAACTTTCATTTAAATTTCTACCTGCATTTTGAACCTGTTATTGTTTCGTAACTTATGGGGGATTACAGCTAAGCATTCTGAAATTTGCAGAACTGATCAGTGTATGAATTCGTCACTAATACAAAACACTCAGGCTAAACTGAAAGGTCCAGAAGCCACAGTGGTTGGCAAAAACAAACAACAAAAAATATATCTATATATAAAGAAAAAAACCCACAAAAATAAACAAACAAAACCCCCACAAAAACAAACAGAAACAAACAAACCAAACCAACCCCCCAAGTTTTGAAAATCACAGAAATTCATGGAGAAACCAGTGACAAGTGGGTTTTCTTGGTGAGTGTCTCCTCTGAATAATAGGGGATGCTGTATAATATTAGATTCCAAATTTAGGTGAACATTTTCTTTTTTTATCTCTCATAAGTTTATGCTAAGAAGTGCTGACAACTCAGAATTACAGAACTCAGTTCACAGTCTTGTTCCGTTTCAGCTGGTGAAAGTAAAGCATGACACTTTTTGAAGGATGCAAAATGTGTACAGCAACACAGAGATAATTTTTTTTTTTTATTTTTGATTTTCAAACATTGTTTGACCTTAATCAATGTCTTCCAACAAGCTTAATGTGACATAGCCCTGAAACAAAAACACACAGCTCTTGGGTCTGGCTATGGAATGAAAAAGCTGTGATTAGTCCTTTGTGTGATCTTTTCAGATTGCACTGATGAGATGAAGTTTAATCTCATTTCTCTCCTCTCCAGCACCACAAACCACAGGCAGTTTAAGGCAGCCTGGAAATCTCTTACATCTGGAAGAGCAATATTTCATGGGATTTCACTTGACAGCCATGACAGGCAGCAGGGCAGCCAGAAACAACTGTCTCTTATGTTGTGCTATTTGCAAAAAGTCAGAAGAGGAGGAGCAGGCGCAGGACCACATCCTTCTTTAGCATATGTTAGAGGAGGAAACCCTTTTATTTTCTGCCAGATGCTCCGTGAATAGGTCCTAAATATTACATAGACAGTAGCTATCACTTCCAAACAAAATTCCTTGGTGTCTGCTAAGCTGCAAAGCATATGAAGGCCTATTGTCTGGCAAAGGGTCATGGTTAAATTTGCACAGATTTTTTATATAGATATTTCAGATTCTATGTTTTGATTTATAGGCATTTGCACACCCTGCTGTGCATGAATATGATACCATCTTCTGAGCAGGATTATTTTATGAAATGTATATGGGATTTAGCTACAGTAACTTTTACTGGGCAACTTAGAATGGCCAGCAAAGTACTAGAATTTACTGCAGCACAGCTTGTGCTGTCAGGCTCATGGCTGGTGTTTATGATTTCTGCAGAAGCAGAAATAAACAGCTCCTCCTTAATGGCTGTCTTTATGTGTAGGCAGCAGTATCTCTATGAGGTCTCACAACGGTAGCTGGTGCAGTGGTCTGTCCCATTTCATGTGGAACCAATGTCTGAAAATTTTCATTTCTGCTTTTCTGAGTTTTCCGTGGAAGTGACTGGGAATGAATAAATCAACTGCAAATGTCTGAATAAGTAGCATTCCATTCTACTGCTTTTTCAGGCTATAAATACATCTGGCTGAAATGCCTGGGTTTTAGAGTAAGAGCAAAATGATCAGATTTAATCTTCGTTTGTCTTAGTCTATACCTGCATGACAAATACTCTGCTATGAACTGAGACTCACTGAAATTGCTCTCCTAAGGAAGGAGACCTGTTTTCTGAGTGCTCACGTCACTTAATCAACATTTTAATAGTCATTTACATACATATTTAAGGAAACACTAAAAACTGGTTGAGTTACAGCAGCTATTACACAGATGAATTAAGGATCCATTTCCATCAGTTATATCTGCATTATATAAAAAAATCAAAATAACCAGAATGTAATTGTCTAAGCAAAGCTTTTTTTGATGTAACAACTGTTTTTAAAGTTCAAAAGAATGTCAACACACACACTGTATATATAAGCAGGCAAAAAATACTTTTTTTTTTTTAAAGAAATGAGACAACTGCTCTATGCCAAAGAAAAACAATTTCTCTGCCAAACTACACATTGTTAACTTAAAATGTGTTCCATGTGGAAGTAGGAAGACTGATCTGATGGAAAGGCTAGTGATTTAAAGTCAGCTGGCTCTATGCCTGTCAACTACACATTCTGGCTTCCAGTTTTACGATGAGAATTGGAAATATTTAGTTTCTTTTTTTAGGATTATTATTTTTTCTTTCCTTTTTTTTTTTTTTCTCTTAGGGAGAGAGGAGTCATAATTCTTTCTCCTTTGCTAGTGATGCAATGAATTTACTAATAAATTTGCCTATGTAATTTTCCAGACTTTAAACAAAAAGAATGTGATTTTGAAACACAGGTACAAATCTCATTCTGGGGTTTACAGATTTTGTTTTATACTGGACTAATTTTTCAGAATTATTTTCCTGCTACTTTTCTATACACATCACATTTTTTTCTAGGAAGGAATCTTATTCTTCTATCTTTTCAGTATGTTAAAAAATATAAAGACAAGTTTATATTCTGTGGGAAGCACAATATCATACCAGTTGCAGTATTTCACTTTTCCTTCTGTTAGTATTACCTGTGTTGACCAAGCCTTTAATCTTTTCCCCTTTCCTGCACATAAGATACACAGGACTGTCTCTACACATGGCCTAAAGGACATATTACAAATGCAAAATGTTCAGATAGACATGAAAGGAACAGCTACACTACACCTTGCAAGATCTTAAAAAAGAGGCTACCATCCCATGGTATTTTCTGCAGGATTCTCCAAACTTCATTTGTTATTCACATTAAACTTACATCCGTCATCCTATTTTAGTACATATTTTCCAGCACATGCTGCATGGTAATTATGAATACAGAAGGTTCTATTCATTGTGGAGGGGAGTTTTTTAACATTCTTTAGATACACTGAGCACTGTGAGTTTGAATTTTGATTACTGAACTAGATTTCTGGGCACATAAAACACACTTAAGAGCACATTTGCTCTTCTTTTTAGTTTTAAAATATTCCCCAAAGATTTAGCAAACCTGCAGATACTTAAATGGTAGAATTTAAGACACAATTCTACCAGAGCTGTTTACTGAAAATATGAATGCAGAAACAGTTTATTTATTTATTTATTTTGTTCTGCTGGAATATCTAAGTTTTATTTATGATTTTGGATTTTATTTCACAGCATTCCAGTTTAGTTTAGCATGATGTATTTAATAACCGTGTCTACTGTCTTAATTACCCTATAAAGCAGGGTTCCATTGGCATTTGACCCTCCACAGCATTCCAGAGAAACTGCAGGACCATGATAATTACCAACTGCCTGTGAGAAAATTAAACAAAAAAGGCCTAACTTTTAAACCACCATTTTAAATGACCTATTACATCTCAGGAATAAATCATTGATGAAATAGCCTGCTTAACAGGAAAATAGCTATTCCATAGCAAAGAATTTCCCCTTGCATGATCATGAAGAGAATATTAAGTATTCTTCAGCTCAAAAGGTTAGGTTTTATGTCTGTCCAATGCCTTTTAATGACACATTTTTGTGTAATTTTACTGTAATCAAAGTCTTTTCCTATGTAGGTTGTAGACTATGACTATTTTGTCAGTCTCAACATTTTACTACTCAAAGAATAGAAAATCTATTTAAACATGTACCAAGGAAAAACCCCGTGTTTATAAATGTTGCATTTTTCACCGTTAAAAGAACCTACATTAATGTAGCTGGATTGCCACCGAGTAACACAACCATTTGCTATGTATTTTTTTAAAAGTGCTAATTAAATTAAACTCATGATAGTCCACCATATTAATTGCTAATACAGTTAAAAAATTCTAATAAATTTTGAAAATCTAAATCATGGCTAGATTAATTTGATTGGTCTGTATTTATTCTGTATCTAATGGCAACTACTATGCTTATTTCTAACACCATCCTATGTTCCATTTCTTATTGCTACACTTAAGAAGTAGTATACTTCATTAACCTTTTTTTTTTCTAAATGTCAGTTTTTATTTTTTCTAAATAATTAATCTTGGATGAACAATGCACTCTTTACACTCATTTCCAGATCATATCACTGCTCCGTGTAGTGTTAAGGTAGGACTATAATCNAAGAAACAAAAAAAAAAAAAAAAAAAAAAAAAAAAAGAAATCTACAATGCAAAACGTTTTCACTTTTCAGCCAGTGAATTTCTGGAATAACATGTAGTTTATAATCAGGAAGTGAATAAGACAGCCATAATGGTTCAAACCAAAGATCTAGCTGGCCTCATACTTTGTCTCTGACAATGTCAGGGGGAGAGGAAAAGTGCCAGGCAAGCTTTTAATGCTGTTTCCCATATTCATCTAGCTGCGAGCTGCAATTCAGACTTCACAGAATCGTAGAACCATGGGATCATAGGATCTAGGAAAAGACCTCCAAGATCATCAAGTCCAGTCTTGTACCCAACACCTCCATGACCACTGGATTGTGTTCTGGAGTGCCTCATCTCTGTTTTTTGAACACCCCCATGGTTGGTGACTGCACCACTTCCCTGGGCAGCCTGTGAATGAGAGTTCTTTGTAGTTACATGGTTGTCTTTTCTCCATAAATTGGAACAGAGGAAATTTTTAAGCATCCACAGTGTATTGCAGTAAATTCCACAGTTTAGCTGTACATTCTATAAAAAAATATCTCCTGTTTGTTTTCAACTTTCTAGCTGCTTCTTTCATCTAATAGCCGATATTCTTGTATGGGAAGGCACAGAGATCAATAATTTTCTATGTGCATTCTCCAGGGTAGTTAAATGTTTTGAAGACTCTTGCCAATTATCTCTTCTTTGTTATTTTATTATTTCATTTTTTCATTTTATTTTACTTATTTTATAATATTTATGTATGTTCCCCAGAATGCAATGCCTAATCTATTTAATAATTTTTAATTTGTAGAAACTTTTCTATACCTCTGATCACTTCTATTTCTCTTCTGTCCTTTTTCCAGTTCCACTGTATGATTTTTTTATACAAAGAACCAGAAATGTCTCATTTCATAGATTCTATAATTTCTATTCTGCAATTTCTTTTAGATTATTCTATGATTCTATGACCTTGCCAAGCAGCTCCTGATAACCTCAGATTCACCTAAGTTAACATGTCAAACACAGGGTGACTTCAGGAAAGATTTTTTACCAATAAAAAGCAGACAAATTCCAAGGAATAAGACAGGCAAAGCCTTGATTTCCTCTTTTCTGTCATGCCTTAGCATCAGATAATCAGGGCAGTAATAGTGGGTAGCAGAGGTAAGGGATAAATAAAGCGTGTGCCTAAATGAAGTGTAAGTTCTAGAAGTTTAATATGAATTTTTAATAGGAAAAAATAAAAGCGGATGTTTTCAGACCTCTGACTGAACGAATCTGTAAGCTGCTTGAATTTACTGAAAATAAAAGCAAAGAAAAAAGAGCAAATGAAGAAGAAACAGTAAATAGAGAAGAAAGTGCATTTTGGAAGACATGGAGATAGTAAGAATGGATGAAGTTTCAACAGCTGTAGATTCAAGACATTTTAAAATATGTAAAATATGATAACAGTGACAGGCACCTCTTTGGAAGAGAAGATTTAGAAAGGAGAGCAGCACAAGAGGTATACTTACTTGCTTTTTAAATAAAAACAAATCCTTTAGTGAAGTTTTATAAGAACACTTGTAGGCACTAACAGCAGTGGGAAGGACACCGTAGCTTCTCAGAGTACTCAGGGAAGCACAGATTTCACAAATAGTAGTATGAGTATATTAAATAACACGGTAGATTTGGCTTAAATGTCACCAGTAATACTTTGGTCAATCTAGCTATCCTAGCAGGGAAATACCAAGGCAAGTGCAGCTGTAGGTGAAGCTAAAGGCTGAAGCAGTTTACTACTTATCAAGAATAATTCATGTAAGACATAGACTGCATGGTCACTTATCTGGGCTGCAGGCTTACATCTTTCTTCTCTTTGATCTGAAGTAAACTTGAGCACAGGCTCTGCTTCTCTAGATAAATTGGTATAATGGATCCAGTATTTCTTGTCATAGCTACCCCACTGTATAATTCATTTTAAGTTTGCAGGGAAAGAAGGCAGGAGAATCGGAGGAAGAGACTGTATCTTTGCACCTACCCAACACAAAAGGGGCACAAGGTTTCCTGTGGACGTAGATATTTGTTAAATTTCTTTATGTTGCTTTCAGCTAGAAAACTTACAGTCAGCCACTCAAAGTCTGTCTTTCTGGATGCCTGCTCCTGAGATTCCTGTGTCACCACAGTAGCCCCAGTTGCATTTTGCATCAGAAAAGTCTTTCTCTCTACAGGTATGTTCAAGTGTTAACTAGAACCATGCGTTTTTTATGGACATGCCTTGCAGTTCCAGGACTGTTTCCTTCTGAGGGCAAAGAAATCTATCTGCATCATAGTGGTAATGGTGCACTAAGCCCATCTATATGGCTACCAGCTTTTTAGTGCTTATTGACAACTATGCATTTAGAGCTTATGCCCAGTCAGGCAAATCTATACTGATAAGTAGAGAAATCATTATAAAGGTCTATGACTATTTTACTCCATCAGTCTTCCAAAAACAATTCAGGCAACTAGTTCTGCAGATCCTTAGCTAATCTTTAACATCTTTCATTTCCACTCCTTCTTATATACTGTAAGTTAATTTTTATGTTACATTCTCAGAGATCTCTGTTGACCAGATGTTAGTGAGCATGCTATGCCTCCAGAAAGCGCATCAGGAATCAAAGGGACAAAAATTCTTGTTTTCTTATGAATTTACTTGCTGGTACAGAAAGACCTCATATTCAGGATATGAGAGTTTATGTGCCAATCCAGTAAGAAAAGTTTTTCAACAACTTGTGTATTTTTAGTTTCATCTTTTAATAGTTATGTTCAAGAAAAGGACTATCAGGAGATGAAGTTAGACACAGACAGAATGAAATGATTTGACCCAACTCTGGAACTACCACTGTCTGAAACTGGGTTTCAAGCAAACACTATGTAATTAGGAGATACACCTGATCAGGACTGGAGCCATTGCTATTTTCACATCCAGACCACAGCATAGAATGCCAGGATTTCTGCTTCACAATGTTGGCATAATATTATTGAAGGGAACAGGAGCTTTACTTTTGTGGGTGCAAGACACACAGTAAAATACTTTTGGAGTTGAGTGATCTGTGATTGTTCAGCCTTGAGAAGAGAAGGCTCGGGGGAGACCTAACAGCCACCCTCAGGTATCTGAAGGGAGCTGATAAAAAGCCTGGAGAGGGCCTGGTTACAAAGGCCTGCAGTGAAAGGACAGGGGCAATGGTTTTAAATTAGAAAGGAGTGGATTTAGATTAGAAATAAGGAGGCATTTCTTTACCAGGAGAGTGATGGAGCAATGGAACAGGTTGCCCAGGGAGGTGGTTGAGGCTCCATCCCTGGAGACAGTCAAGGTGGGGCAAACAGAGCTCTGAGCACCCTGCTCTAGTTGAGGGTGTCCCTGCTGTCAGCAGAGGGGTTGGACCAGGTGACCTCTGGAGGTCCCTTCCCACCCAGACATTTCTCTGTTTCTATGTTAAGTTTCTTTCCTGATAGTCTTCAGTGATTCATACCACCAAATAAAACATAAAACATGTTTTATTTGCTCAAAACTGCATAGCAAGTGGAAAAAGCAGGAAGAGCTATCTGGCCTTACTATTTAACCATGTTTATTTATTTATTTGTGTAGTGTTGGCAAGTTCCATTCAGCTGACACAATTCATAGGCAAAGGGTTATTGTCATCTCTTGCAGAACCAAATGCATGTATCTCTCTCTAGCAGTTTTCTTCAGCTGCTGATACGTCTACTTTATTTTAGAGATTTTAATAGATTACTGTCCCCTTTGGTCCCAGGTCTGGGGTGAGAAGATAAAACATCGTTAAGCTTGTCTGACTTTTCTTAATAACCAAGTATAGGGAATACAGGTATCATTTCCAAGTTCCCTATTGTTTCCACAAGGTTTCTTCATAACCTGTCTAATAATTTCTTTTCATCACCATAGTTTACTACTTTTAAATATTCCCTAGAAACTTTCTTGGAACTATCCATCCAGGAAGGACAATGTAAATAAAATAAACTCAGGACCCACGGTTGGTATTTGTAAAAAATCATGCAGATGTCTCTCTCATTCTCTTCAGCAACTGATGAGTATTGCTCATATGATCCCCTAGTGGTTCCAAGAGGTAGACACGTGTTACTGTCAAAGTTACTTCCATTAACAAGAGCAGTTAATTTTGCACAGCACAATGCAAAGGAAGAAACAGCAGTGTTGGCACCAGAGCCCATGGACCAGGATATATTGTGTATGAGCTACAGAGGGATGTCTTTGAGAAGACATGATGAAGGGAGGTGGCATGAATGATTCAATTAATTTTCTGTGTGAGGGGGATGGATGGCCCGTGGAAAGTTTCATTTTAGTCCAGGTAACAAATACTACTCCTTAGTGATCCTCCAGCATGCTCAATTAGGAAGACTTCGTCAGCAGCTTTACCCTGAAGAGTGCTTTCATACCATCTAGACCTTTCAGCTAGCTAGCTGCAAGGTTGCCAGTAGATATTTTTCCTTGTGCCTGTAAATAGGCCAGTACAGGTCTGTATCCAAAGCTAACTAATAATAGTCGATCTAAACATGCAGCAGGTGTTATGTCTTTGAAAATCAATTTAGAGTGGCTGTTAGCACGTGTATTAAGGTGTACCAAAAATGTAAAAATACATCAAATAGCAAGGGAAGTGTTTTTTTAAAGATCCTAACATCTTCCGTGTAAGGAGTAGTTGAGCATGTTGGATGAGAAAGCTGATAAACTCCCAAAATAGCTTTACAACAGTTTGGACAAAGGCTCCAAAAAAACCCCCTCATTGGCTTCAGAGTCAGGATCAAGCAACCACAGACAACATAATATATCAAATGTTGTAGCAGAAACAAAGTCAGGCTTTGCCAGCACAGCTTGTAAACTACAGAAGGTCAAATCACAGTGATTCAAAACATTTGCATACGCTGCTATGAAAACCAAATGTTTTCCCTTTAATTCAAATGAACATGAAAATTAAACTAACAATAAAAATGAAAAAGAAATTCCAGGGGATATGTTGACATGCAGCAGAAAATAAGGCTCCCCTGCAACATTTGTGAGTCAACGTTTGTAACTTGTAGTGATGTGACAGCCTGTAGTTAGACCAAGGAGGATTGTGAAGATTTTAGCTTCTTTCATGAATATACTGTTGCTCACCAAATATAACACAGTATACAAAAGGCCTGAACCAATCTAAGTAGTTCACATACAATACTTAGCATGACTGGTTGATTTTTTTTTTTAATTTCAAAGTAGAGTTTAATGTCAGTAAAATTTTCACAGAATCAGCCATTTTAGTGAAATAACATCTAAAAATTTTGTATCTTTTGGTTTAGATTAAGAAGGTACAATGTAAGGTATTTTGTTTTTTTGTAGCTTGCTTTCAAGAAATATCTGATATCAAGAGAAAACCTGAAATAAAACCACCTTGGAACTACAGGGTAAAACTACAGCCAATATAAGTAGAAAGTGTGTTATACCACATAACTAAAAATGTGAAAGCAGAAAAAAAAAAATGGACATAGCATTTTTATCTTCAGGAAGGGGCTAAATTAAATGAAGATTTGGAACAATTAATGAATATCTACTACAGGATAAAGATTTTTTTCAAAAATTCAAAGTTGTTTTTACTGAAGTCAGTGTGGCAGTGTGGCCTTTGCATTGATTTAAATAGAAGACAGAATATCCAACAGTTAGCACATTAATAAATACTACAAGAAATCATAACTCTTAGCCAAAGCTAGCAGAAAAATAAATGAATTCTGTAAGTTAAGCTCTGGACATTGTTTAAACAATTATAAATTTAAATAAACATGGTTATTTTGTTTAAAGAATATTTGTTTCTACTCACTGCAGATACATCCAACCAGCAAAGTTCTGAAGAAAAGGTGGGATTGAACAGAAAAATTGAAAGAACATGAAACTGGGGAAGTAAGATCCTCGGACACTTGGTTCCTGCTGCCACTGTAGGCTGATTAGTATTGATCACAGTCCCAATTCTGTAATCTTTAAATCCCACCTTTCAATCAAGGAGTGCTCCAATTGTTTTCCAGATGGTTTTTTGCAAATTTTGAATTTCAGTGGAACAATGAGGTAATATTTCTGATGGAGTTTGGTATACAAAACCACTATTCTTCTATTTTTTGGAAATATAAGGGGAAATCACAACATCTTTCAGCTCCATTTCAAATTTCGTCTAGAACTGGAAGTATCTACACACAGCTTAAGCAAAAAATTCAAGAATGCACCTCAGTTTTTGAGAATCTCTGTTCTCCACTGCTGTATTTTTGTCACAACTCATTCAGAATAGCTTTCTTACGAGCTGAAGATCGAGAAAAGTCAGAATTAGGTCATAGACATACAGATTCACATGTGTATCTATACAAAAGTCTGTGTACTTATGAAAAGTTTGGGAAAAATCCAATCTCAGGTGTCAGGGAGTCAATTAACCTTCAAATCCTGTATTTCTTAGGCATTCAGGTGGTAGTATGTAGGGCTGCTTACATATTACATTAGTAACAAAGATATACAATTTTTACCTGGTAGTCTACATGTTCTGCCTCAAAATTAACAGGTGGAAATAATAATAAAATTTAAATTATCCCATGTGGCATATATTTTGGATTAAAAAAATGCTCATTTGATGTGTTTTATTTAATTTTCTTTAACGACAAACAGAGCTCCTAGGGAAAGACAGGATTTTGCACACAGCACTCTGGAAACTTGAATGTTTCTAACGTACTAGATATGATTTCTGAAATGAAGAGAATTTTCTGAGTGTCATTACTGTGTCTGCCTTCTCAGCAATCATAGAAGCTCACATCTATCATTTCCTTTGTTCTGTGAGAGACAGATTTCTTTCAAGGAGGAAAAAAAAAATACAAAAAAGGAATGAATGAAAAAGGATTGGAAATATTTACTGTGATGCAATGGAAAAAAAAATTAAAGATGCAGTCAAAATACTCCCTGCACTTTCTGGTTTAGTGATTTAAATACATGTTGGTAGTTACAATATATATGTATGAATTATGCCCAAGATATTTATATTTCCTATAGTTAATCTATTATGTTAAAATAATTGCATAAAATAATGTATTCTATGTTATTGTTATTATCTCTAATTTCAAAATCTATGTACATTTAAATTAATAGCTGGATGAAGAATTTGACATGATAGCAAAATCCTCTTCTGTGTTTTCATTTACACTCATCCATTTCTAAAATGATTTAAATTTCTCTTAAATGGAAC
This sequence comes from Chloroceryle aenea, assembly GCA_013399075.1. Classification (NCBI taxonomy): domain Eukaryota; kingdom Metazoa; phylum Chordata; class Aves; order Coraciiformes; family Cerylidae; genus Chloroceryle; species Chloroceryle aenea. The sequence continues at coordinate 53,193 of VWZY01000678.1, read as the reverse complement.
ATATAGTGGTTGTTTTGCAGATCCTTTTTGTGAAACTTTTAGTACATCACTGATTTTTTAAAAATCAGATTTTCTTTGGAAATAGCCAAATATCCTTAATATGCCATATCCATATCATACTGAGTGTATACAAAAGGGATCTAAATTATTCAGAAGAGACAATTAGAAAATTATGCTTAAACATTGTATCCTAATTGAAAATTTTGTAGTGAACTGACAGCAGGGGGTAAAAAACCTCACTGCATTTTTATTCTTTTCATGCATTTGCCAGCATTTGGAGCAGTCAGCTGCCCTGTTTGCTTGCATCTGTTGCACAGCACTGCCATTCTCTGCAGAGCAATGGGTACCTCACATGCCCGTGGCTTTTCTCAGCCCCACGTTAGTGTTACAGGAGGTAAGGTAATATAGTGGTATATGAATCTGAGACAAAAATAAGGGTTATTTTCCTGGAGCATTTTCAATGAGATCGAATAGCACCCTGGGAACCCTCAACCCATTTCTTCACTTGCTAGGTGACTGTAAACCCTCCTTCTTCCCACGTATGATTTGCTTATTCAACTAGGTCATGCACAGCAACAATCAGAGCCTTCCCTTGGCACTGGTTGCACTGAGGGTGCTGTCAGCCCTGGGATTTCAGGTCTGCTGACCCTGATCTTCTCATCATGTCACTTCTCATCTCTTAATGGAGACTGTTTTAGTCTTTCTAAATACCTGCAACATGAAAGGATCTGACAAAGGAAAGTACTATGCTGAGTATGACTCTATGAAGTTGTTTCTTCCAAATCATGTTAAAATACTTTGGAAATATTCTCAAAAATGCAGTGAGTGACTTCATTTTACAGCTTGCTAACTGCCTCTAAAAAGAAGGCAATATCCCAATTATTTGTTCAAAAGTATACACAGTAATATTAATAATGTAAAGTTGTGATCTTATTAATGCAACTCATCTATCTAGCTATGCTTTATCAAGTTTTAAGAGGTATTCTATAAAATAAGAGCAGATCCTTCTTGAATTTTTTCCAAAAATCATTCTATATTTCAGGAAGTAATCCACCTCTGTTCCTTAAGTGTCAGTGCCAGCTGCTGAATATGTTTTTTTCTCTTTCTTCTTTTTTTTTTTTAATACTAAGTATCTCCAGCTCATTCCTAAAAAATATAGTTCTCCTTGTCCCACAAGTAAATGCTTCATGGATAGAATAACCATTGACACTCCCTGTCACAGTTCACCATAAATAATTCCTAAAATTCTTCTTCTTCAGACTTTTTCAGGTTAAATCTCTGTGACACAGGTGAGAAACCACAGCTACTTGGTATATGTTGACATTAACTACCTCACTTTTTTGCAAATACTAATAAGGTACAGGAAGGAAGGTGGCTCCCCCTCCAGTTAAAAGCATATTTTCTAAAAAGTCGTTGATTAAGAATCTTTTCTAACACATTTCTCCCCTGTTTTCAGTTCCTCATGATCATCTCTACTCTATGAAAAAAACCTCTGACTTTCGCCCTGATATCAAGTTGACCGGTTCTGAGTTGTGATAAACCTGCATGCTGCTGTCTGAATTGATGCAGTTCACTCCTCTGAATATGTCAAGAGATGCACTGAGTCTACAATGAGATCATCTACCTGAAATTATCTCTCTTGGGATTCAATAGCTACAAAAAGCAGGTGAAAATCTTCAAGAGTACTTGCTTCGGGAAAAGGAAGTATGGTGAGCAGGACAGAAAAAACAAACCATAGCTTTTCACTGTGATGTATAGATCCATTACAACCTACAGGAACAATCACTGGTAGCAGCAAAAATCCAGGAAGATTTAACTAACCAGGCTGCACAAGCAACATTTTCAAGCAAGCAAAGGAGTTGTCTAGCAAGCTAGTTCTTTTCTTTCTGCTTTTGTTATTTATCCTTTTCAGCACCTCCTTCCGTGCCTTTGCTGCTAAGTCAGAACCTGGCCCTTACCTCTTTACAAGTCACCTGTCATTTGTACAGTGTTGTGATGGACCAGATAACCTGCAATGCTGCTGAACACTGATCCTTTATCGCATGCATTTAGTTTTAACAGTGTTACCCACTGTGTACTATTGTCTTGTTCAGCTCAAAAGGTGAAATGAGTCTGCTTCTTGGAACAATGCAAACTAGCAAAGCTAGATTATTTGACAATTGGTATTTTATTAACTTCTATATCGCTCTCACCCTGAAAGCTCATCCCTCTGTCTGGGGTCACTTCACCATTTGCATTGCATGAGGTCCCATTTCGAATTCAGTTTCAGAGCTGTGCCACTTACAGACAGTTATTCAATCCATTAAGTGCCTGCTGCTTCTTATAACTTTCATTGCACTAAGAGAGCATTTAGAAGAACAGGAATCTGTGTGTTTTCCGATCCCTCTAAGACAGTACTAGATGTTTACAGTGCTCTTTTAGGGTGCATTAGGCATTATGGTTTATATACTAATTGGTTTCTACCCCCCTATTTGTTCTCAGGACCCCTTTGTGATCTGGGTGTGGTGCAGAGAAGATTCCGTCTTTTTGAGCTCTGTTCCCCAACCCACAGATTTCCTCTTCTCAGCCATCAGGCAATGAAAGTGTTCTGGCAGGGTACTTTAAATATATTACTGCTTCCGGGCTTTTTGCTGATTGGAAGGAGTTGTACAGTAAAAAGGTGCAGAGATCTTTGTGTGATAAATGGGGAGATATAGACCGGGATGCTTCACAAGGCAGAAAAAAATACTGTCATGTGCAAACAAGATGGAATTGAAACGAGGGGAGGGAGATAGAAGCTGTTGAAATGAGTGGCAGCCACCTACAAACCTCTTCAGACTGAAAAGCCTCCAAGAAGAGGGGGACTAAGAGGAGAAGGAGCAAACACAATTAGCTACCCCTGCTCCCACTGTACATGACTCTGCCACAGATTCCCTCCTCCTAAGCCTGGGGAGGAGACCGGGTCACCTCACTGTCCCCTCTGCCCTTGCACAGTAGATGTGGGCTGGGAGGAGGCAGGAGCAGCCTCAACGGCTGGAGCTGCCAATGCACTTCACACCCTTCTCCCCATCAGGAGCCACCGAGCCTGCCGGAGGCACCGAGGCTCGTGGAGCTCCTGCTGAGCACCAGTGCTCTGCACCCCACTGCAAGCTTGCCACTAGGAGATACCACTCAGCCCCGAGAAGAGAAGGAGGCCGGTTGCCCACGTTATTATGCATCCTCCTCAAGACTCCAGGGGAGGCCCTACGTTCCATTGTACTGCTGCTGGATGAAAACTGGAAATATCTGTAAATGATTAAAATGGTAGGAGAGAAACAATCATAAATATTCATCATCTATCACTACCAATTTATTTTCCTAATGCTGTTGTTACTCGCAGGACCAGATCTGGCTTGTTTGGGCTTCAGTAGCACATGTAGAGCACACCAGAATTTAGCAATAATTACATTTGCATAGATTTAAAACATCTCACAGGTAAATTAAAGGGAATTATAGGTCTGACCTTTGTGGAATCCTGACAGATTTTTGACATCATCTCCCGAATGTAATAAACAAATGCATATGGTATTTATAAGGTTTTGTACTTTTCAAACACACCTCTGCAAGCAGCATTAAGTGAACATTATGCTTCAAGAATTAATGTAGCAACTTTACCCATTCCTGACATTCCAAGCACTGCCTAATTATTATTATAATGCTATTTCAGCAAGATAGGTCTTTATTTTTCTTTGCAAATGAAAGGAGCTGCATTTTTCGCCCTTGTATATCCAGCAAGATTTCAGCTTAAATTATTTTATTGGAACACACAGAGCTCTACTTAAGAGTGAGATGAATAGAGATATATTTGATGTACAAGAAATTAAGAGGAAAAACAGTATAACATGCCAGCAGGCCCTGAACAAACCTATGGTTCATCTGATATTACAGCTTTCTCTAAAAATATCCTTTAGTTTGAAGTCAAATCCTCTTTTCAGGTCTCTTTTGATGCAATATTTCACAGAGAAAGAGTTCATCATCCAATCTATATGGCAGTAAGTAGGGAACTGCTGCAGGTTTTTTTTATACAACAAACCAAACACTGCACTGTTATTTACTAAACTAGATGAGTTTTCTAAAGCATATGGATATATTTATTTATTTTTAATAGTTGTGTGGCTCAGATCCCGCAGGTAAACCTGTTTTACTGATAGGGTCTCTACTTATCCAGTGTTTCTGTCATCAGCCTGACCTTGCAGCTTTCTACAGTGCCATTATACCCTGGGTGCTGGCTTATTTTCATACAGCAGCCCCCAACTACTTGATCCCACTTCATCTACTTCATGGACACAGACATTTGTTGGGCTTATTAGCTCAGCAGGAGCCTTATCATATTTTGTATCTGAGGCTGTTGGAGATGTCAAGAGATGGAAATGCTGTGTAGCTTTTTATCCTCCCTTCTTGCACTTTCTCTGAGAGCCCAACAGTGCATTTGGATTCAATGCTCTCCTGCCACTAGCTGCTGAGATCTCTTTAAATATGTCTAGCTTTGCCATCTGTACCAATAACACTGCAAAGGCTTAGCCATGATTAGGCTGTCAAGATTTATTAAGTTAAAAAGTATCAAAGTTTCTTGCTGCAACCCCAGACCTTTTAAGAGTCCACCTTCTTTAGAAACCCTTCCCCCTCCTGACTAACACTACAGTCAATGTGCTTCGCTTGACCTTGACCAACATATGCACCCGGGGAACACTAATGAATTTGGGCCAATTCATCTTGAAACTCCAAATTTAATCAAGCTGACATGCCAGGGAAAGCAGACTGTAATTAACTTCTAGCATTTTAGGTAATCTGTAAACTTCATAAATTTAGCTCAATCTGGTTTTGTGGTATTAAGCATTATCTTGTGGATTGGTTTAACAAACTACAATTATTAAAATAATACCATAACAACAATTATATGCTAAGCATTTTCCCATCGTAGCAAATTCCTATTTATTCAGGAGAACAGGATGCCACTAAACAATGTATGCATAGCAGCCTGCTGAGTAAAACCAAGACAATCCAGTTTTATCATTTCTTTTTGAAAATGAGTCCTGCACTCATCTCATGATGCACGTGTTATAAAAAGGTACAATCGGTCAAAAATAAAAAAAAAAAGCCCCTCCTCGGTGTTCTTTCCATTGGTTTAATTTTGATGAAGAAGAGATAGGAATATTAAAACTAGCCCGTAGGGCTCCTATTTTGTTCTGCTTCATTTTATTATTATTTGTATAATGGTAGCACTCAGAGGTTCCAGTCAGGATCCAGGTCCCACTGTGTAAAGTGTTGTATGAATGCAAAATTCTAACCCTGAGGGAAGAAAAAAGAAGTATAGTAAAATCTTGATTAAAATAAGGAAAAAAAAATAGGAAAGGAAGAGCAGGGAAGGGATGGGATGGGAAGGGAAGGGGAAAGGAGAAAGGGGAATAGAAAAGGAAAGGAGAAAAGGGAAAAAATGAAAAAAAAGGGAAAAGGAAGAGAGGAAAGGGGAAATGGAAAAGGGAAAAGAGAAGAGAAGAGAAGAGAAGAGAAGAGAAGAGAAGAGAAGAGAAGAGAAGAAGAGAAGAAGAAAGGAAGAAAAAAAAGAAAAGAAAGTTCACTTCTCGAATATGGTTTTTGTAAGACACCACATTTTGGAGTTCTCCGCTGTTGTTTTGTAACTCAAAAATGAGTGGATGAAATCTTTTAAAGCAGATAGCAGTATAGAGTCACAATGAACTTGATACTTGATATTTATACTCTTCCTTTCAAAGAGAAGGATGAGCAGTATTTCACTGATAACTAATTCAAATTCTTCAATTTTTCAGTGTGTGCATATATAAATCAACACATTTACAAATAAACATACAGTGAGTGACAAAAGGATGTATTTGCCTTAATCTTTCCATAATGATTCTGGTGTCTGTGGCTAAAAAGGAGGGACAAGGTCTGAGCTCAAGGATAATATGCAAACACAGAGGCGCACACTCACACTCTGTATTTACAAACCAAATAGTAATATATAGCAATATATTTATTCCATAGGATGACATTTTTGATTCTGTTCAAAGTAACATCTGCCAAACTTTTACTGTCCTGTGGTCAGTACAGTCTTTGGCTGCTAAATAAAAGAAATTTCAGGCTTCCTTTCTTCATCAGGCTGGAAAAGCTAGGCATGGATTGCTTCCTCTCTTTTATGGTATACGACTGAATATGTGCATGGGTCTTTGTCACAAAAACAAAATACGTATTTTTTAGCATTTTTGTGCAAGGTCAGAAAGCTGAAAAATAAATCTTACCTGTCCTCAGTCTATTAAAACAAAAAATAAATAAAAAAAATCTGTGCAGGCCTCCTCCTTAATGTATGGAGTACCCAGGACTTTATTTTGATGAATGCACAAACACTATTCAAATACTCAATAAAAAAAAAGTGGAGTATACACAGACATGGCTAATAATGCACTGTATACTTTAAGAGATTAAAAAAATGTCTTCACATATGCAATAATGATTTATTAAGCAAATTCCTGAGCCTTAATAGCTAGTAAAAGCTAGCAAAGTGCAACTGGCTACTTTCATGACCAGAAACATAAATGTTAGTTCACAGAAAGTAATCTCCCCACCGCCATCGTATGCAATGGATCTTTCAAGACACTAAACACTTGACTAGAGGGATTTCACCTGCTGTCAGATGCTTTCTAAAATCCTTTTTTTGACTGGTCAGTTCTATTATGGTGCAAAGATATGACTTCTGTCAACACATTGGAGCCCTCATCATGAGGCTACATGCAGGAGTAGACAACGCAGACTGCTTGGGTGGTGATGGGTGGTTTCCAGTGTTCTGGTTAAGGAATACCCAGTGTGGTGTAGAACCATTGTTAAGTAGATCTCAGTGAATTGTGAGATAGCTGTCCATCTATAGGTCATTTATATGGACCCCTGCAAGGTTTTATCTTATCCCTCTTTTTCAGAGACAACCAGATCTGTGGAGATAACTGCACACAATTTTGCTGAACTTTCACCAGCTCCACCACATTCATCTTTGTATCTACAATCAATGTTATCCCCCAAAAAAGGACACATCAAAGAAAGTAAACAAAAATAAATAAAAAAGAGTCTTAATTGATGCAAGAACCTGAGTAGCTAAAAGTTCACCAATAGCTGAACAAGACAGATTTTTTTAAAGTAATCTCCTAAAGGTAAAAGTAAGTTAATGCAAAACACTGGAAGGAGCAATCAGTAATGTTACACTGTGCCTTCAACAGAGGCTATACCCCCACTAGCTGATAATGGAGAACAATCTCAAGGTTGTATTAAATTCACTGATAGTCCTGACTAAAGAGATAATTGTGGTAAGAAATGGTTGCACTTCCACTTTCCCAGGAGACTGTGCCTATTCCTGTCAAAAGAAGATCTGGAAACTGTGATTCATGCTTTTATCATCTCTGTGTTCTGTGTTCTGAGCTAAGGGCTCCAGAGAAGTTTCGTCTTGTGCAATACTCAGCAGCCCACCTTTTAAGCAGGAAAACCTGCCAAGAGATCATAATGGAAATCTGCACACTCTAATGGATTTCTGCATTCATTATCCAGATACAAATCAACTTCCTGGTCCTTATATTTAAAACCTTAACATTTTAGGTACTGGCTTCTATCCAAGATCCACCATGCACCTGTGCTTACTGAAAATGCTAAAGTGTATGGAACCCATGTTCCAATGCTCACAATGCTTTCCTGTATGAGGGTCTTGACTCTGGAAGGAAAATTTAACATATTTCAAGATGTAATGCAAATCACTTCTTCACACAAACAAATCTTCCCATAGCAGTGCAGCTTCAGGAAGACTCAGGAAGACAAAGGAATACATAAGGAGATGTAAAGTGGGAAGGAAAAAAAATGAGGAAAAACATATATATTTCTAAAACATGTTAAACTTAAGGATAGATATGGGCAGTCTTTTTGCAGACATCCATAAGTTACTTTTGAGTGTGAGACTTATGGACATATTAAATGTATTAATGGAATTACTGACACTTGAAAAAATTCTGCCCAAGAAGCTTACAAACTGAGGGTCCTTGTATGATATATTGAGCAGGAGCAAAAGGAAAGAGAAAGATGAGTTGGGATGGAGATAAAACTTATGCAGCTGCAAGGAAAATAGGGCATCATTTCATTGTGTACCAATGCACCCACACTCTCAACTCCTTTTTTGGCTACTGAAAGCTGATTTTCCCAGTTTTTTCTTTAAACAAGGAAAGAAGTGGAAGAAAAATGATGAAAAGAGAGCAGAATATCAGCTAACAGGAGTTATAAACTTGGTTTTAGTATTTTTACATATATTTTGTTGCAGCATTGTCACATATATTTTGAGCATAACTAGGAACTGCCTGACCACGGGATCCATATTTTACATGGTTCTAAGAATGTGCTGGGCATATCTGCTGCTGCAGTTGAAGCTTATGTTGGTCATGTTTAGAGGAAAATGCACCTCAAAATAAACACACACTCAGGTCTAAAAGGCAGCATAAATAATTACTATAAATCAAAGTTATTTTATTGCATTTTGAGTTTTTCAAGTTAGTGTATTTTCCAGGCATGTGTAAGCCAAGTTCTAAAGTTTAGAAAAGGGGGAAGATGTATCAAGATGCAAAGCTGCCAATTTTTCATAGGGCCATTGTTAATTGCATTATAAAAGTATGGTAAGCCAATTGGCTGGCTGTTTTTCAGCCCATCTGCCTAGTTTTATTGTAGGTCATCCCAGCTCTGTCAGAGATACTAAGCCTGGACACATTCATCAGTGCATATGCAGCAGTGGCTTGTCTGAAGCAGTTGTTAAAAATATGCTGCAATGGATTCTCTACACAAACTAGCAGATGCTTCCTGTCCCATCAGAGGATGTGGCATTCTGCACACTACATCTGAGTTTCACAAACACAGAGGCTCAGGGATCAGGCTCCAGTGGAGTCATAAAACATTTGCTAGTCTGTCATTACCATCAACCTGGTTGTTAGTGGGGTGGGGTGCTCCATCAGCTTTCTGGCAATAGTCCCAAGCCTGCTGACAGACTTATGTGAAGCAGAATGCATATACACTTCTATCTCTGCCCAACATGGTGATTTTTTTTCCCCTGCAACTGGACAAGCACAAAATGCAGCAAGTACAGTCACGTGAAGTGTCTCCAATATTGTGAAGTTGAGAATAGGTGAAATGGATGAACTTTTTTGGGAAATCATCCAAATACTATTTATACATCCAAATTGTAATTTATTTGTGTAGTGCTCACAGTAGTCTAGGCTATTAAGGCAGGGAAGAAGCTAGAATAGTTCTCTAAGACCTTACAACAGAAGCAGCGTATAAACACAGAGCTGTTTTGGCACATGCTGAGCTCATACGTACAACTTTGATAGATACTTTATAACAGCCTAAGTTAGATTCCTAGAGCACCCTAAATTTACTCTGAGGAGGTGACAGAAGATTGGTGTCAGATCTTGTTTGATGCAGGGGATGAGACAAAGCCGAACTGTTAAGAGGAGTAGAAGTTCAGAGGAACGAATCTAAGAATATTTTTTTTTTGAGTTTTTTTTAAAGAGTTGAAAGGAGGAGTAGTGAGCAGTAATTTTCATTAATTAGGTGTAAACCAGCAGGACTGATGCCCCTGTATGTTTTGAGGATTTTTCTTGCTTTTGATTACTGTTTAAGGATCACTGCTCCCACAGTATCATAGTAACTCCACTGAGTTTGGGATTAGCTGGAGTGATAGCTGGGGAGATAGCCTGAGGCTTGTGTATAAAGGAGTGTCTTTCAGGTCCTGATTTAGGCTCTGCCACCATTTGACTGGGATTGTCCAGATGGAGAAGATAGACAATCGTAAGCATTAATGGGATTTTTTTTACACTCTGGCTACACTGTACAGGGGCAGCCTTTAGTGGAAAGGGAATAGCACCAAACAGTACATTCTAAGAATATCCATAGGAAAAGGTACTTGTTCAGACAGGAATGAAGGATGCAGTACTTTCCTTAAATACCTTATTATCTAAACAGTGTATAAAGCAAGAGACCAGTCCTGTGAGGTGCTCCAGTTAGTGCTCTGTTAATTCACACCCTTCCTTACTACGTAAGAACTTCTTGTATAGACAAGCAAAACTTAAGCCTTGAAAAACTGCAGATCTTAGAGAGGCTTTCTAATGGGTCATCGTGCAGATAGTGTTGTCTTTAGCCAAACTGTTTAGCTTGGGAGAGTTCCCTATTACATCACTGCTGCTTGCAGGTGGAACAGTAGCTCCTGCAGACATGGCTGATAAACTTCTACTGAGTGTGCTAGACTTCTCGGCTCCTACTACCAGGCATTTTGGGTTGATATTTTCTGAGGGGGCAGCATCAGTCAGAAATGGTCAGGTATGTTAGAGAGACCCCAGAGGGAGTGCTTTCCTTGCCTCTTCTAGAGCTGCTGGGCCTCAGAAGATGACACACACTACAAAGTCATTTAGAGGCTTAGAAAAAATCATAGAATCATAGAATGTATTGGGTTGGAAGGGACATCTAAAAGTCATCTAGTTCAACCCCCCTGTAATAAACAGGGACAGCTCTAATGATGATAATGAGGTCAGGCTGCTCAGAGCCTCGTCAAACCTGGCCTTGAATGTCACCAGGGATGGGACCTCTACCATCTCTCTGTGCAACCTATTCCAGTAATCTATCACCCTCTTATTAAGGAACTTTTTCCTAAAGTCTAACCTAAATCTACCCTTTTCCAGATTAAAGCCATTACCCTTTGTCCTGTCACTATGGNGTCATCTAGTTCAACCCCCCTGTAATAAACAGGGACAGCTCTAATGATGATAATGAGGTCAGGCTGCTCAGAGCCTCGTCAAACCTGGCCTTGAATGTCACCAGGGATGGGACCTCTACCATCTCTCTGTGCAACCTATTCCAGTAATCTATCACCCTCTTATTAAGNGTCTATGTCATTAATGAAGATATTAAACAACACTGGTCACAGTATGGACCCCTGAGGGACACCACTTGTCATGTTTTCCCATCCTGACATGCAGCCATTGACCGCTACTCTCTGGTTGTGACCATCCAGCCAATTTCTTATCCACTGAACAGTCCACCTGTCAAACCCGTATCTCTCCAACTTAGAAAGGAGGATGTTGTGGGGGACAGTGTCAGAGGCCTTGGTGAAGTCAAGATAGATGATGTTCACAGCTCTTCCCTTGTCCACTGATGCAGTTACTTCATTGTAGAAAGCCAGCAGATTGGTCAGGCAGGAGTTGCTCCTGGTAAAGCCAACCTGACCCTCTTGAATCATCTGCCTGTCCTCCATGTGCTTTAACATACCTTCTAGGAGGGTCTGTTCCATGATCACCTCAGACTCAGAGGTGAGGCCGACAGGGCAGTAGTTCCCTGGGTCCTGCACCATAAAAAAGCTCAGAATTTCCTAGGTGTATCCAGCACAAGAGGTTCAAAATTCATATTTCATAATTCACCAAGCACAAACACTTTCTGGGATGGAACAGTTCTGTTCAGTCTATATGAATTTCTGAGTGGGCTTGTGGTCTGTCACTAATCGGTCTCTAAATGAATAAGCTGATGTGTATTGCAACACTCTCTAGGGCAAGATTCTTTTAACTTTAGAGTCTAGTGGTCTGCCTTATGTCCTGCTGTGGGTTCTTAGCAAAAGGCTGAATTTTCAGACTGCTTTTCTTTCTGTGGTAGTTTACAATAAGTCAGCTTCTCATTCCATGTCATCAGGTAATATTAAATGTGGAAAAAATAATAATCACTATCTTCTAGCACTGAACAAGAAGATTAATCTCTTCTTTTAATGGAATTCTGGAAAGATGAGAGAATGGATTTTTTTTTGCTTTACAGAGTTTTTTTCAATGAGGGTGAAGACACCATCATTTTGTTATGTGCAGACTGTGGTCAAAGTCTGTAAACTCCAGAGTTTCTCAGAGTTAGGAGTCTTGGGTTTCCACACGTGCATACAGAGCTGTGTATTCACTCACCACTTTCAGTATGGCCAGCTAACAATCTAGATTTTTTTAGGCACAAGAGGTAGGAGTTGTATCCTATACAAAGGTGTTAGCCCCAGGCTAGGTTTTTTTATACTATTTTCATCTCTTTCTGCCCACCCAGGAAATTTCTATGAACCTGTGGTCAAAGAAATGCCTGATCTCGCTATGATAGCAAGCAACAAAGAACTAGGAATTATATTGCTAGCTCATTGTATAAATGATGTACTTCCTAAAGAGCATTGTGATCCCTGTCTGCAAACAGGTAAGTTTCCCACCCCTCACATCCCCACGTGCACCGAGCTGATCTGTGAAATGGTGTGAGGTGGTACCCATTTGTCTTATCTGTACTGGAAGACTTATGTATTGTGGATTTAACTGGGCCTATGAAGAGAACAGCATGTGACTAGATATAGTCACAAAAGTCTATCAGGCTGTAAGGTATTTAAAAATGGTCAAAAAGATAAAAAATCAATTTGAAGGAGGAGGATTGTGGACAGAAATAATGGACTAAGCACTGCAATACACCCATGTTCTCTGAATTTAACTGTTCAGTCACCACACCTCTAGAAGGAAAGCACACCTTACATGAGACCTGCAGCTGGCATAAACCAGGAAGCATCTCTGGAATTAGTGGTTTCAAATGGATGCAACAGCTAAGCACCATGTTGCAGAGTTTTTGTCATTTCTTGCAGGCCAAATGAATATGATCACTGCATATTATACAAGGATTATTTAGTAGGCAAAAGCTAACTCTCCTGCTAAACTGGAACCGTTTACAGAGGAAATGCATTCATACATAGCAGCAAAGTGCCAGCAGTTCTGATTAAATAAGGAGAGAGGCACAAAATAATGGAAATTAATATTTCTGTAAAGCATAAAAGTAAGCTCAAAATCTGTAACAATTTCTGCAGGCATTATACAAAACTGAACAACTCTGTATACGAGAGAGAGAAAAAGAGAGACAAAGATGGAGAGACAGACAGAGAGAGAAAGATGGAGACAGAGGGTTAGAAAAGGAGAAGAATGTTTATGATGCATACCGCAAAAAAAAAGTATTTTGAATAGGAGTGAAAAGAAAGATCAGAGTTCAAATTAAACTGCCACACAGTCTCTATAGGTCATCTACTCATTATTTACCAGAAAACCCAATGCATGTTATCTTTTGCATTATCTCCATAGGCTGGGTAATATACTCTACATAGTTAAACATGCAATGATGAAATGTTCATATAGGCTCCTCTCATTTCCCAGTGTCTTATTTTTACTCCGAGCAGCTAGGTGTGCCAGAATCCTTTTCTTTTCTCCTTTGGCAAGAGGGCAGGCAAGCAGTCATTTCAGAAACCGGTGCCAGTGCCACCTATGAGTCAGTGTGATGTATTTAATGCTCCATTTGTTAGAGGCTAAGTACATTACCCCTGCAGTGCCCTAACCTCTAATGGCTCAGTGCCAAGGGAGCCCAAGTCTGGTCCTGAACCTGAATTACTACTCCACATTTTACAGCAGTGTCAGTTGTCTCTAATACATACATTAGATCGCGGCATCAAAGTGCATCGTTTTAGCATTAGAGTCTAGTATTATGAAATGTATCTTTTCCAGAATATTTCTCATTCCCCTGTAATGCTTCAAAAACGGGAATGAAAAATTAGGCATGAATCTGAACTGTGAAAATTTTTTGTTTTCATCATTTTGTACTAAAGCTGGAGTAAAAATATAGGTGTTTGTAATATGGTGCATGGAACTGACATATAGCTCTTGATGTTCAGGGTTAAATTTAAATCTACATTGCCTGGTTACCAATCTCTGCAGTTGCACCCAGGCAGGACTAGGAAAGATTGATGATTGTGATTGTGAGATTAATCCTGCAATGTTTACAAGACTCCTGAGCTGAAACCTGGTTGGTCATATCATGCTATCCAGAGAAGGCTGCTTGGCTTGCCAGGGTAATTTCTTCTGATGCAGTAAATAACTAGGCATAATGAAAATACTCTGATGTATTCTACTGCCTGATTGATGCTCTGCATGCGATACGGCAAAGCAGTGCACTCCCTATCGCAAATTTACATATACAAACCAGCAGAAGAAGCATGATAATGTCAGCATCCTCCAGAAGCCCTAGGATGCTACACAATTTTATAGCAGTTATGAATTACTGTTGACCTTTCTGGCCTCTTATACCAGTATGCTAGACTCAAGCATATTGAAAGTCATCAGTCTGAAGCAGTCATTCTTTACATAATTATGGCTATTTGTATGTGGGAGGATAGTGTTTCTTTTATTGTTAAAAATTAGCATTAAAGAATATCACTTCTGCAATTCAATGGTAAATCTGTTTTAAGCATATATTTTAATAGAAACAGAGATAAGGGTGATCTGAATTCTGAAAACTGTTTTTATAATCCAAACAATGCCAAAACATGGAATTTTACAATTCATTGACCAGTGCAAGAACATAGCTGGCATCTTGGTTTCAACAGTTTTATTTATTTATTTTTTTCTTTTAAAGCAGGCTAAAAGGTCTTAGCACTTAGCACTGCCATTTAAACTGAATTTCTTGCTGGATTTTGCAAGTCTAAAATTAACAGGAAATATTCAGTAGTGGTATAAAAGTCTTTCAAGTGCAAATATAGATTAAATCTTTGAAATCATGTAAATGTATTAGTTAAAGGAGCTTCCATATGTCATACTAAATATTTGAATAATCAAGCTTTCAGTACATCACTAAAACACAGCTCCTTATTATCATTTGCATTTTAATGTCCTTAAAATTATTACACTAAGGGAAATGTTTTTGATACATTACAGCATTTCCTCTAAATGTGTGATTATGTTAATGGGTTTTCAATCAGGATCCTAGCCTGACACCATAGGAAAATTTATGCAAAGTTCATACCCTGTCAGGGCCTTTAATCAGGACCATTTATTAGACCCCTGCCTTCTTTGATGGTTGCTGCTCCCTTTATTAAATATACTGACTTGGCCATCTGAAGAAAAGGACAATAAAAGGTTACTGGGGATGAAAGCATGAATGCTATTTGCTCATGTTTCCTTTACAGACACTTCTTCAATAATTAAGGAAGGGTTTTCTTCGGCCTTTAAGGCTTTTGAAGTGCATATCAAACATAACACTTAGTTCTTGTTTTTGTGGAATGTTTAATGCACAGATTTAGACTTAAGCACAGGTAAACTAACTTAGAGGCTGCTAACAGTATTTAAATAATTTTTACAAATTCACAAGTCATGTATGCCTGCTGCTTAGTCAAGCCATACTTAACTAGCTAGAAACTGGACTTGCTGTCATTTAAGGGAAATATTAAAAACAATGGTTTCTCTTGCACCCTCATCTTGATCCTCCC
This sequence comes from Chloroceryle aenea, assembly GCA_013399075.1. NCBI lineage: Eukaryota > Metazoa > Chordata > Aves > Coraciiformes > Cerylidae > Chloroceryle > Chloroceryle aenea. The sequence continues at coordinate 37,847 of VWZY01000678.1, read as the reverse complement.
CCCCTTCTTTTTTTTTTCCTTACACCGGTCATTTGTCCAGATTCTTTCTTTCTAGGCAAACCTTATCAGAGAAAAAGCATTGCTGAATCTGATAAAACAGCTTTCCATGTGAGAACTGTTTTCTAGAGCCCTCAACATATATGCTCATTACCGTATAAAATTGGTTAATACATTTCTTAAGGATTTATAGGAGGGTTGAAACTGGCAGGAATGACACTATTTTTTCCCCTGGATTGCATGCAGAGAAAAACACAACAAACAGCAGATCTAACTAAGTAGTATTGACAACCTGGGGTTCGGATACAAATTCAATATGAGAAAACAGACTCACTTCAATGAAATACAAATAAACAACGAATTCTGTTTTAACATGTCTAAATAGGTAGTAGGTGACTGACAGGCTTGGGTCTCATAGGAAAGCCATTAGTAGAGCATTTGATAGGAAAACGTTTGATTTGAATGCAAGTTGCGTTTCCCCTCAGGGGGTGATCTGAGTGGTATACTGGGGATTCACAGGCGCCCTTTTCACTAGAATATGCCTGCTGGGCTGTATCTTGATAAATGAAATTTGTAGGATCTCCTAATACTAACAAGTATATAACTATATCATCTATTTAGAAGGTATGCTAATTATATTGGTTCACTGATGTTCATTTTCTCATTCTGAAGAAATATATTAAAAAGTTTTAATAATGAGCACCTGGGTCAATTCTATGTCCAGCCTAGAAAAAATAATAATACTTCATTAGCTTAATTATCAATATTTATTAGTCTGAAAAAAGGAATTCATTATTTTTCCCCACAAGCAATTGGTAAATGTTCAGTGAAAAGATAGGATTACAGCAAGAAATTAGATACCTAAATGACCTGATCTTGAGTAAAGTTTTAAGCTAAGAAACTTCAAATTGAACAGTTATCTGGCATTTTTTTTTTTTTCCAGAAACTGTATTACCACATAGAAACAGTATCCTAAATATTATTATGGTGGTTGTAAGTATTCATATAATGAATAATCTTTTATTCATTATATGAAGTTAGTCAGATGAAAACCAGCACATCCTTATTAGTGTTTAGATGCCTATATGCCTTTTGTGTATGTGTCTTTAGGTGGCAGATGTGTTTGTCACAAAGAAATGAAAAATCAGTACCTAAATTGCAGAGTAAGAATAGTGGTATATTTTAAAAAATGATGGGAGATATGCTTTTTTTTTTTTTTTTTCTCACCAGAATCTTACAGTATAACAGTTTAAGGTATTATTTTACACACTAATATGTGACCCACCCATACACCCTTTAAATCTGGAATCATTTCAATAATTTTGAAAGAATCGGGACCAGGCTCCAAACAAATGAACAAACCACTAAGGAGTTAACGTTCAGAGATGAAGCGTAGTGTTAGAGATTGTTTATGACACAAAAAAATCTGCTGAGGGTAATCTCAGTAAAGCGACCCTTCAAAATTAGTATTAATTTTAATTGCACGCATATGTTCCCGATATATCTCATCAATTTTAAGCATCATTTTATCTTTCTGTTTGTCCTCACAAAGAAGCAGGCAGACTAAATGAAGCCGGTAATGCCTGATAGTTTAAAAGCAGAGAACGCAAGGTATGCAGCTTAAAGCACATCAAAGAAAATGTAACAGGATCTCAGTAGGTCTTCTTATTCACCAACACATTGTTATTAAGTAGAAATACCGTTTCTTATATTTATGCATTTTAGCAGATCAGAAGATACCTTTCAGATTTAGTAATTAGTAAAAACAAACAAACAAAACCAAAACAAAAGCCTGAAAAAAACCCCAAACATTTTCCCTTTCAGTCCAGCAAACAAATGAAAAAAGAAATTTTATACTTTCCTTCATAATGTAAGCGGGAGGATATTAATTCATATAAACCACAGTTTATTGGTTAATGCTTTGGAAGCTATCTTGATTAGCTAAATGGATCAGGTGTAAGGACATTAAAGGCGAGAAGGTGGCTCCTGAACATACAAGAATATCTAACATATCATAGAAATATAAATCTGTATTTGTCTATATTGCTCGTGTACACGCACACACATTCTGCATATGTTAGGCCTTTCTGAGAAGGCGGCAAACAATATAGATGAAAATCAGCATCTGCAAAAGGCAGCAATCCCATGATGCCATCTGAGCCAATCACTTAACATATCATTCATAATGCTAGCCTGCTCCCATCATCCTCGCCCTGCCACTGGCATCTTTCTTCATTTTCTTCTGCTTCTCAGTTGCAAGAAAGTGGAACCACTGTATCATTTACTGTCCACAGCCTAAGCTGCTGATTTAAAGGCTGATTTTTTATTTTCCATAATGTCAAAGAGCTATCCTTTCTGCTTTCTATAAAAGTTTAAGTACAGAAGGATCTTGGGTAATTTTAACACTGAAAACTGTGCAGGGAGATAATTTTTCTCTTTTTCTCTCCCACAGCATCTTTCTTTCATTATAAATGTTATAATTACAAGCTTTTATAAAATATGACATGCAGCTCCCACCTCCTTTTTTTTAATTTATTTTGAGGGTTATAAAGCTAAATTATGTAAGAAAACTTGAGTAGTTTTTATTTCTGTTCAATAAAATTTTGGAATTAATTAAAAAAATGCTGCTATAATTTTTTCTTTAATGACAAGACACATGACAGTTATTAAGCATATTCCCAAAATGTTGATAGTTACGCTGCTTTTATTAATGATACCTAAAAGCAAATGCAGTGGGTTGGTTTTTTTTCTCATTTTCTTTATGTTTTGTTTTATTTTTTTTATATTATTATTATTGTTACAGTGGACAGTAATGACTCTGTGTCTTAAAACCTAATCAATTGTGCCTATTAAATGTGGGTTTCATATGTTGCTGGAGGTAGAACTGATTATCATAGTGAATGAAATACTTGTTTGGCGTATTCCCAGAGGGCAAAAAGTCATTCTTCAAGGTGATGCATCTCATTTGAGGAATATATTAACAATTGAAGGCAGTTAAAAATACATGTGAACTCCCAGTGAGGCAAATCTGAGGTTGACCACATATATTTACTGACTGACTCTTGCCTCATTCAGGGGAGAAAACTGTAATATGGAAGGCTGGTTTCTGCAACACACGAGACCTTAATTTACAACTCTAATGTGGCAAGTAGATCATAGCTGCTTAGAAAATATTTAGGATTTAACACTCTGTATGGGTTTTAGATGCCTTTTGTATCTTCGAAGGTTAAAGAAAAAGTATGAGAAAAGATAAGGCTCAATAGCATTAAAGGTCAACTTTGTGATAGAAATTAACTTCTTATTTCAAGTTTGTGTGATAGAATAAAGAATAAGACATGCATTTTTCAAACCATACTGAGATCCATGTGAAAAGTTTTACACAATAGGAAACAGGAGACAGGCTACATAAAGGCCAGTATTATTTCTATGAAAGGCCAGGTTACAAAATGATTGCATTAATTTCAGCAGCACCCCGAGTGGATATGACGATGAAACATACTGTAACAAATGTTATTTTTGCTCCAAATTATTTTTTAAAACATTTGACATTTTAGTGGATAGTGAAGCAAAACCTAAATTGCTCAGGTAGAATACTAACCATGTGAAATACAAAATGTAAAGCAACACTAAATAAAGAAAACCCAACAAAACAATACATTATGTAAGTGTGTTTGTCATAAAATTAGAAGTTATATTCTACCATGTAGCTTTTTTTTTTTTTAATTGGGAAAAAAAAGTGATTTTTCAAAAGATATATATCATTTGGATTCACAAAGGAGCACTATGAAATGATCAACCTCTCTTTCAGAATGTAGGGTCAGACATGTAGGTTTGCAGAAGGGAAAGCAGAGGTAGATCAGGCTGTAATGCTTTTCTTCTTCAAGAATTCAAATTCAAGAAATGACAATTTTTACTGCACAATATATTAATATCTGAATGCATTCATGTATCTCACACCCTTACACAACCACCAGCAGAGTGAGAATGTGTATTTGTCTGTACACAGGATAATACAGCTGACATACACGTTGCTACCAAAAAAGTTTCAAGACAATAACCAAACACTAACATGCTCTCTCCACCCAGATGTTAACACCCAAATTCTGACTGGCATTATATCAAGAGTTCTGCAGCACAACCACAAGCCATTTTCCGTTACCTGGTACGTTATGTCTGAAACCTCTTGAGATCAGGTCCTCAGTATAGTGAAGATATCATGACATCTTTACTGCCATCTATCAACCTGTACACTTCTTGTAACACATTTAGAACTGCTGTGAGATTTCACGATATCCTTTTTCTGAGGCAGCAGCTGAAGGCAGACTGGAAGGTAGGGAAAAAGAGAAAGAGGATGAAAAGCGACGGAATTTTTGTCAGAAAACAACCCCTCTCACAAAAGGAATCATTTATGCAGTCTGTAATCCAAATTGTTACACAAAAAATCCTGTGCTGAGCCTAGGGATCTAATGTTACATATAAAGCAAAATTGCATGGAGCTTGGGAAGCCAACAGCAATGTGAGAAATATGGGCCTGGAAAGCCTGAGGATTCTCCACTGAGACTGATGAGTTAGGATTTACACAGGGAGCTCTGGCTGTAAGTTTGATTAGTCAGACGTGTGAAAAGGATCTTAATGCCTAGTCAGAAATTACTGGAAAGGAGCTATTGGAGAATGAGGGGATGTGGTAAGAAGAAAGCAACAGCGCAGCTGTGCCTCTGGGCAGAGTGAAAGCTTTCCTAACTTTTATCAGTGGCTTGCTGAAAGACAAAGGTACATATGGTTAAACTTACTATCTGATTGTGGAGCTGCAAATTTAATTGCACCTACTCTGGAGCCACAGAATCCAGAGCCATGAGGAACCATTATGGAGAAGGATGGACCACAGAGTCAGTGCTTCACTCAAAGGCTGGATGGAAGTGTATGTGTTTCTTACAAGGATGTATGATCTGCTTCAAGACTCCAACTGTAAATCTACCATACACTTTACTGTTGAATTTTCATAATGATTTGGAATTACTCCGAGAGAGATTAACAGTCCACTCAGTTTATTTTACAAAAAAAGTAACTGAGGAGCCTCAACCTTTGGATCCTAACACCCCTTACCTCTTTTTTCTGCCAAATCTTTTTTATATTCTTTTCATCTCTTTCACTGGTTTTCTATGTCCTTCTTGAATTATGGATGGGTAACCAACCAACCAATTCACAGTTTTCCTGTGCTGTGTAGAGAGTGAAAATGAATTCCAGGCTGCTACCTACTATCAGCTTTATTTTCATACCAAAGAGATATGTGAACCATGGAGGCAGATCCTGCAGAAAAAGCACAGGATCATCATTTGTTTCTGACTGATTCAGTATTATGTTTCAGTGCTGAGTTACTGGTGTTCACTATTATTAGGCTTCACTAAGGGGAAGTCCAGCCTGACAAACCCAGTGGCTTTCTACGACACAGTGACTACACCAGTATATAAGGGAAGACCTGTGGATGTGTTCCATCTGGACTTCTGCAAGGCCTTTGACACAGTCCCCCACAACATCCTACTTGCCA
>VWZY01000678.1:21505-32128 GCA_013399075.1 Chloroceryle aenea | reverse complement strand
AGGCTTGGGGGAGACCTAACAGCAACCTTCCAGTACCTGAAGGGAGCTACAAAAAGCCTGGAGAGGGCTGTTGACAAAGGCCTGGAGTGAAAGGATGAGTGGTAATGGTTTTAAATTAGAAAGGAGTGGATTTAGATGAGAAATAAGGAGGAAGTTCTTTACCATGAGAGTGGTGGAGCACTCTCACGGGTTGCCCAGGGAGGTGGTTGAGGCCCCATCCCTGGAGACAGTCAAGGTTGCTCGAGCTTTCAGATCTCTGAGCACCCTGCTCTAGTTGAGGATGTCCCTGCTCTGAGCAGGGGAGTTGGACCAGATGACCTCTAGAGGTCCCTTCCAACCCAGACATTTCTATGTTTCTATGTTTCAATACAGTCTTCTAACAAGTCCATTTTTTCACTATTATTATGTATTATGTTTCATTGTGTGCAAAATCATGTTCATGTTAACAAGCCATTTAAATCACTCTGAAAAAGTGAGATGACTACCCCACCAACATTTGTGTCATTTGCAAGATGGGAAGATGTGATATTGGTACCTACTGTCATGACAAAGAGTTTGGCTATCACTGGATCAAGATTTGAAACCCAGGGTCTGACTGCAAAATTCCCTTTGTCATATCTCAGCATAAACAACTAATTTCTGTGATCTGTCTGTAAAGCAAATTTGTATGGCCTGTTAACCTCAAAGAGCTCAAGCTTTTTAACCATATGATGTTTTAGTAATAAGTCACTTGGCTGGAAGAAGTCCCTGCTACCTACAGAATGTTTTCAACACCAAATTCTTTAATCCTATTAAAAGACTTGAACAAAAAACCCCATAAAACTTGATGACAATTTCTGTCTTTCAGAAGTAATGCTGAGTGGCATTGCCTATATATTTCTACCTACTTTGTGAGAAATGGCTTAAGTTAACTATTTCATTTGTTACTTAAAATGAGCACTATTCTGTCCAGTTCCTAGCCCCCTGGTTCATCTTCTGTATCTCCAGAAATATTTGGAAATAATTCTCATTCTTCTAGTCCCTTGGAATTTGCCCTGTTTTCCATATCTTTATGGTTAACGTTTATGGTTTAGAGAGAGTCTAGGTAGTTCCTGAGTGTAAGATATTTTGGCCAGTTAACTTAAAAATGTTTAATTCCAGGAAAAAACTTTTCTACAGAGGTTAAAATTTCAATTACAAGACATCACATGGGACAGATACTTCTCTGTTTTATTTCAAATAAATAGCTGAAATATCTGCTGAACACTCCTGTCTTTGTATATCAGTATTTGATCAAACAAACCTAGCAGTGAATTTATACATGTTACCAATAAGATTTTTAGTGCATCCTTGTTATTTTGAATTCTTGGGCAATCGATACATCATTGAAACCTCTGGCTTTTCTTTCCTTCTCCTACGGTTTTGAACTTGCAGCTTATATCCACTTCTGTTTGCTTTCCCATTTTTCCTTCCATCATATACTAGTATTTTTTTATTGTTGTGCCTATAACAGCTTAAAGGCATAAAAGCTTAATATTTTTTTTCTTGTCTCTCAAGTTCTAATTTCAATGATATCTATCATGATATCCTTGAGAAATTTTTACTTGTTACACTTCATAAGTTAAATGTGCATGCCAGTCTTACCGACAGTTATTGTAGATTTGGGAAAACCAACTGCTTAATAGAAAGGTGATTATAGTGATCACCAGTACTGCCACATTTGCATTTTGAAAATTCTAAAGACATAAAATCACTTTATTTATCAAAAAACCCCAAACTTAGAGAATATATATTGAGTTGGAAGGGACTCATAAGGACCATCGAGTCTAACTCCCTGCTGCTTGCAGAAGGATGTGAGCCTGATCTTTGTTATCCATCTTTGATGAAACATTTCTGCTGTTATCTTTAGAAACTCAGATAGATTTAAAATTGAAATGACAATCAAATAAACATGTTATATTTTCATGAAACAATTTTTCCTATGGGAGAATGTTTATGGAACCCTTGATGGTGCTCTGTCATGAGAACAGGTATTTTGTGACAGATGTCCACCTGCGATATGATCAAAACTTTGTAGCAGGCACAACTTAGAATCATAGAATCATAGGATAATAGAATGGTAGGGGTTGGAAGGGACCTCTGGAGATAATCGAGTCCAGCCCCTCTGCCAGAGCGGGAATACCCAGGGCAGGACACAGCAACAGATNCCTCAACCTGCTGGCCACACAATTCTTTTTGCACCCCAGGTACTTAAATCTGTAAATACCAAAGACTTTGTGACTTCACTAATATGTGACCCAACTGACCTCTGATGTGTCAGCTTGTGTATTTTGTTACATTTTATCTTTGCAAAATTGGCTTTGTTAGTTTTAGCTGTTCATGTGCATGACAAATATTATCAAGTAAACCACTTCATATTTATTCTTATGCATTATTCTTTCATTAGTAAATATTCAACAGAAAGAAATGCTTTTGCATTTGGGTTTATCATATGTGGGACACCAAGATAATTTCCTAGACATTTATGTTTTGTATCAGTGGTGGTCTCTAGTTTTGGAAGTCTTGTAGTTGGAATCAAAATGAAAGTTTTCTGGACTCTAGCTAAAGCACTTCTTGCAGGTGAACTATTACATGTTAATTTTAAATTAAGCTAAATAATTACATTTAATTCATAAAATACTTAAAACCAAATTATTATTCAAACATTCTTTTATTCTTCTTTTTAATTTGTATTCTACCAGAGAGAGATGTCTTTCTGATTACTCATCACTGTGCTGTCCATTCACCCTACCTCACTTTTTAAATGGTGACTATGTTCCCAGGAAGGATATATCCAGAGGAAGGAAGACTGACAGCTTTGTCCCTGTTTATGCTGAAGGCAGATTTTTGCACCAAACGTGTATCTCATCACATTATTTTAAAGAATATATTTGCCTTTGCCATCTACAATTTGACTCAGGGGCAGCTCCCCCACTTTCTTCAGATGGATTACTTAAGAAAATTAATAATAATAAAAAAATCTTTCTTGCTATGTATTTTGTTTGCCACTTGAAAAATTTAGTCCCTACTGTAACAACAAAGGTTTATGTGACATCCAAACGTTGATGTACTTGTGTCTGTATCGGTGTCTGTGAGCATGTTGCAAGCTTTCAGCGATGACAATTTCATGTGTCATAAACATCCCTATCCCACAATGCCTGAACTACGACTGTCCCAAAAAGATCTACTCCTGCCAACTTCAAAGCTGCCACATATTCAGAGAGTGCTCACCCTTCTAGCTGATTTCCCTGGTGTAATTTGTATCATTCTGCAATAATGTTTGTTCTAAGAACAATATATCTCCTCAAAACACCAAGATTTTAACTCAGTTTTTGTGGTGTCTGTCAATACTCAGTCAACTTTTCTTCCAGCTCTGTAGATTGTCCATGATGTGATTATTTGGGGGGCAAAAGTATGCATAGCTCTTAACTAATTCAGACCAATTCTGGATTTCTTACCAAGTATTCCCTTATGTACATGGAGAGAATTCTTAAAACTTCCACTGAGTTGTCCTTAGCAAAATACTAATTTAAGAAAGTCATTCCTAGGAGAGTTCAAGAACAGGAAAACAGCTCTGGACACAGCTCTGTAAACACAGCCTGACTTAATTTGAAGGACAACAAGTTGTAGTAAAGTTTTATTTCCAGATTTGTAGTGTTCCAAATAACTCAAGCACTGTCAGGAGCAAAGATAAATATTCCACCTAATGTGTTCCTTCAGTTTCACCCAATGGCTTCCTAAGCCAAACTCCCTCATCATGTATCTCCTGGAAACGTAAATCACTCTTTTCTCTTTAGATCCCTTTAGAACACTAGATAACATTCACTGAGTCCCTTTCCATCCCTTCCTAAGCACTGCCTTTCTTAGTCAAAGTCTGCACACAGACCTTTAGAGATGTTTGAACCAAGAGTGATTAATTTACATCTGGTTGTTTTGAAATCCACCCGGAATTCACATCTTATATTTGTGATAAAAATATACAAGACAAAGTCTGAAGAGGTTCATATATCTTGGCTGTACTTGTGACATACTGCTTAAAATTACCATCTCAGGGGTGGCATGACAAGAACTGCTTCTAAAAAGGCTTGAAAATCTTGTTCAGACTGAGGATCTCAGAAGTATCTTGTCGATTCCACCCACCCAATTTCTTCCAGCGTTGGTGTATAAATCTTTAAATTATCTTAGAATCATAGAATGGTTTGGGTTGGAAGGGACCTTGAAGAACACCTCGTTCCAACCTTCCTTCCATGGACAGGGAAGCTTCCCACTAGCTCATCCAACCTGACCTGGAACACATCCAGTGATGGAGCATCCACAGCTTCCCTGGGCAACCTGGTTGAGGGTTCACCCAGGTTCAGGGTGAAAAAATTCTTCCTAAATCTACCCTCTTCCAGTATGAAGCCATTACCCTTCATCCTATCACCCCATGCCTGTGTAAAAAGTCCCTCCCCACTTTTCTTATAGGACTCCTTCAGATAATGGAAGGCTACAAGGAGGTGTCCATGGAGCGTACTCTTCTCCAGGTTGAACAAACCCAGCTCTCTCAGCTTGTCCTCATAGGAAAGGTGCTCCAGACCTCTGATATCTTTGTGGCCCTTCTCTGGACCTGCTCCAACAGATGCTTGTTCTTCTTGTGCTGGCCACAGTGCTCCATGTGGGGTCTCACAAGAGTGGAGTAGAGGGGCAGAATCCCCTCCCTCAACCAGCCATACTTCTATTAATGCAGCCCAGGATATGGTTGGCTCTCTGGGCTGCACTTGCACGTGTTGGCTTATGTTGAGCTTTTTGTGAACCAGCCCTCCCCCCAGTCTTTCTCCTCAGGGCTGCTCTCAATCCATACTCTGCCCAGCCTGTATTTGTGCTTGGGATTGTCCTGACCCACGTGTAGGATCTTGCTCTTGACCTTGTTGAACTTTATGAGGTTGGAATCGGCTTACCTCTACAACCTGCCAAGGTCCCTCTGGATGGTGTCTCTTCCCTCCAGTGTGTTGAGTGCAGCGCACAGCTTGGTGTGGTCCACAAACTTGCTGAGGGTGCCTTGATCCCACTGTCCATGTCACTGACAAAGATGTTAAACAGCACCAGTCCCAGTACTGATCCCTGAGGAACACCGCTCATCACTGGTCTCTACTTGGACACTGAGCAGTTGACCACAAATCTTTGAGTGTGACCATCCAACTAATTCCTTATCCACCAAATAGTCCATCCATCAATTCCATGTCTTTCCAATTTAGAGACCAGAATGTTATGTTGAACAGTTTGCACTGTGTAGCTCCATTGTAAAAATCCACTGAATTTGTCAGTCACAGTTTGCCCTTGGTGAAGCCATGCTGATTACCACCAATCACCTCCTCATTTTCCATGTGCCTTATCAGAGCCTTCTGAAGGATGTGCTCCATGATCTTGCTGGGCATAGAGGGGAGACTGGCTGGCGTGTAGTTCACAGCATCTTCCTTTTTTTCCCTTTTTAAACATGGGGGTGATGTTTCCCCTTTTCCAGTCATTAGGAACTTCACCAGACTGCCAGGACTTTTCATATGTGATGGAAAGCAGTGTAGCAACATCATCTACCAGTTCTATCAGCATGCATGGATGGATATCACTGGGTGCCATGGGCTTATAGCCTGTCAGGTTCTTTAGATGGTCTTGAACCTGATCTTCGCTTACATTGGGTGGATCTTGCTTCTCCTGGTATCTGCCTTTGCCTTCTGCAGCTTGGGCAATGTGTCTGGAGCCCCTGACAGTGAATAATGAGGCAAAGAAGTCATTGAGTACCTCAGCTTTCTCCACATCCCTTGTGACCAGGTCTCCTTTTTCCTTCCAGAGAGGGCCCATATCTTCCCTAACCTCCTTTTTATCACTGACATACCTTTAGAAGTGTTTGTTTTTACCCCTGACGTCACTGTCTGGATTTAATTCTGACTGGGCTTTGGCTTTCTTAACCTGATCCTGGGCTGCTCAGACAATGTCTTTGCATTCCTCCTAGGCTACCTGTCCTTGCTTCCACTGTCTCAAATTCCACATGCAGATACTTAATGGTATAATGTTGCAAAAGCATCATATTCTGCTTGGGATTTCAAAGCTCCTGTTGCACAGGCCCACCTACTTTCAGTACCATTTTCATACTTAGGGCATCATAAGTCTTCCACTTCAGGTGAGTAAGATGCTCTAAAGCCTTAGGGTAAGTCACACCTTTTTTTATCCCTTGAAAATTTTAAACTGCTCCAAAAGTTTATTTGTACAGAGTATGAATGCAGTGTCATGGCTGATGTTTTGAGTGAACACGATTTTCCCTACAAGGGAACTTTAGCATGAAGCCTGCTGTTTCATTATCCCTTGCAGTCTGAGCAATTTTTTTTTTTAATTTCTGTCTGACTCTCCTGTATCCTTTTAGAAGATGAATAGATCAAGAGGTATAACTGAAATAATTCTGAAAAATGCAGAGAGAGATTAATTCTTTCTCAGTAAGAAGAGATGACAACTTTATCTATGAGAAGGTACTTTCCCAGACCACAACATTTCTGGTGAAACAGCCCTAATAATTTTTTATGAAAGGAGCTTTTTTATTTTTAGTAATAAAAACCCAATTAGAAATAAAATCTTGGTCTTCTCATAGACTAGATGTGACAGGCTAGATAGGTAATATTTATGCTACACATGTGCAAGCACTGACTTTGTTTTATAAGGCATTCTAGATATTTCACAACAGATCTATTATTTCAAAATAATTTGCAATTTTGAGTCATAGATTCCTAATTAATTTTTTCTTTTTTTTTTGTTGGTACATACACTGGCATCATCTCAATAAACAACTCCCTGTTAAACTTACAAGTGTAAAAAGAACTATTTCTCTTCATACGGATTCAATAAACAGAATAGCATTTCTTTCCACTATTGAATATTGTGATTCATGCTAAAGCATCCTGGGTAATAGTGAAGGTGAAAATTCTGAAGCTTTGCAGCATTGTAAATTACTTAAGAATAATTCAACCCGAGTAAATTATCCTCATGTAACTTTCAAATGACAAAGATAACCAAATCATCTACATCACTGACATCTTTAATGAGTCAAAGTTATTTTACCATTTAGCCTACATGTGAAAATCAATAGATAAGCTTTCTCTTTAGCTTTCAGACAAGTTCAGACATGTTAAGAAGATGGGGATTTAAAGTTTATTTGTGGTCCTATCATACAGAATACAAATCTCAATAGGGTTATTCTGATTTTATCTGAGGTACAGATTCAAATGCCTATCATCCTTGGTTATGTCTCTTTCCTAAGAAGTACCACAAAAGGCACTTTCCCCAGTTAAAATGTAAAATCTGTGTATGCTACCCCTGGATTGCAATGATCAAAGCATCTGTGATCATTTCAATAAAACAGAGACAGGTCTTCCAACGCTGCCAATAATGGTGTCATATTGTCACTTTGTCTTCTTTAACAATCTAAAAACAATATGGTTTGAAAAGCACTTTTATCTATACACAAAAAGGAAACAGTGTACTATTTATGGGAAGCTTTTTCAGTCAGTTTATGTAGCCCATCACTGAGTTGTGCAATATAAGATTTTATCTTCATACAGACATATTTTATTAATTATTTTTGTTGCCTTAAGATGAAGAATGGCAAAAACTGGTCTGCTGTTTCAATATTAATGTTAAATATAAGCTATAAGATACAATATGACATGATTGCAAGAATATTCCGCAGTGATGATGAAATTTGCAGTATCTCTGACAGAAATGGTATTAAAGAAAGCCCATTGTGAATCCATTCTTTTCTTGTAACATTGTAGAGAAAAATATTAATTCTTTAAGGCATAGCTATTTACTCAGTACTTATTTAGAGTCTTCCATGCATTAGTGTTCTCTATATGGACTTCAAATTTATTACTTGGGAAAAAGACTTTGTCTTCAAGCCTGACAAACAAACTGGTCTGCTGCACTCCCATCACAGTATCAGCCTTGTTTTTTAGCCATATGGTAACAGATACCAGAACCCAAGGAGCAGGAAGCAGACTTGTATCACCTCTTTCACATGTTTGGACCTTGCTACCTCTAGCTAGAGACCAAGTGAGTACCACTCTGCTGGGAGGCACCAGCACACCTTAGCTGAGTATTTGGGATCACTGAAGCCCACTGGGGGGAAGTAGAAGGGAGGCAAGAAACACAAACTACTCAAAAAGCCAGCACCAGTAACCATTGACAAGTAGCAATTAATAGTGCTGAGATAATTGTCTATTACTTATTAATTAGAACCAAAATATTAAGTAATTAAATAGTTTTTCCAAGATTAACACTAAGAATGGCTTATAAAATGTGGCAGAGATGGGAATTTATAAATCAGTTTTTGCCGTTCTCAGTCTTGTACCTTCCTCCTATCCAAGTGAGATCTGGTTTTAATCCTGGTCTCTGCCCAGAGTTCCAGCGGGAATCAAATCTTTCTGGGAGTCAGAGTTATAGATGTATTCCAGCAGCATGCTGTGCTAAGTTGTGATCAGCCAATCGAATATCAAAGGGATTAAGGCTGTGCATCGTTTAACAGGAAATTTCTCCTGTCTCAGTAGCATTGATGTTTTAAGGTGTGAAATTCAAGAACGGCTTAGTTCTCCTTTGGTCAGACAATCACTTCGTAGCTTGTGTTATCAAGAGGCAGTCAAGAAGATCCCCTTGGGTCATTTGGCTTGTGTACATTTTTTGTATTACCATAGTAGTATAGTTTTAACCTCCAGGATGTAATCCTATTTACCTCCCAAGTGGTCTGCACCCAAGGACCATGTGCTCCACTTACATATTTTATTTACATTACCAGGGTACCTGGAAGCCCAAATCACAGCCAGGACACCACTGTGCTGGGTGTTACATAAACAGCCATCCTTTTCAGACAATAGTGTTATAAAAAACCACGCAGTAGATAAGATTTGCACAAAATTTGTCAGCATAATAGACTATGACCATAAGGTGCTTGCAGCCTGTTGTCAACAGGGGTTTTTTTTGTACTGCTGAAAATTTTGAAAGCAAACTTTCAAAGACACTTGAGAAACTTATGGCTGGGGGAAGCAGCTGCCAGGTAGTAGGAATAAGTGGAAGACTGGATGGAAGAAAAAGAAACAAATAGTCAACAAGTATCATGGACTGATAGGAAGTATTGATCAATCTCTCATTACTGAAAAGAAGTTAGGTAGGAAAGGGGTAGCCCAGACAAAGATTTTTGAGACCAATAAGAGCTTATAGTGAATTGAAATAAGGAAGGGAGGGGTAATATTGTTAAGATGTAGTCCACCATTCTTGGTTACAAGTTGAACAAGACTTCATTCATCAGATTTTGAGAAGAATGGAAAAATGAGTCTTGGAGGAGTGTTTGGTTTGGTGGTTGTTTCTTGGTTTGTTTTGTTTTTTATTTTCTGTGTATGTTTTGTTTGTTGTTTTTCATTTGGTTGGGTTTTTGTTTGTTTGCTTTTGAGGGGTGTGTGTCGTTTGTGGGATTTTTATTTTGTTTCTTTTGTTTTTGTTTTTTTTTTTTTTTCAGATGGACAGGGTTTAGGAAAGAATATTTTAGAGGTTAATCTGAAAATATACAGTGGGGGTAAAAAAATCTAAAGCTAAGCTGGAACTGGTGAATGCTCCCAGGTTAAGGGCACAAGTTGGAGGCAAAATGGAGTGATCTTGTTCAGAGTCATCAAGAGAGAAAGTGACAGGAGAAGATTCAAACAGAATTATCAAATGCCTTCTAATAGCCAGTTTATGCTTGAAAATCACAGGGTCAGAGTGAAAGACAAAGTGTGGGCAAAGGAATCCAGGACTGCAGTGGTTAAGATCTTTATATTATCAGCAGAAAAACTGCTAGTTAAATGCAATTTTATGAATGAAACTGCCACAAATCCTAGAGGGACAAGGGGTAAATATAGGTCCCATGCTGGGCTGAAGTAGTGAGCTGGTAAGAGACAGTCTCAAACAACAGGAAGATGTCTGACACTTTTTAGTAACATCAATTCCTATTATGGGTTTCACAGCATAGCAATGAGGTGAATGGACCCGTATCTTTGATGTATTTTACAAAGCAGGGACTTCAGCACCCACATTTATTTTAATTCACAAAATAGAGATTGAAATGCTAGCAGATCTTGAAGCTGCCAGTGTTATATCTAAACATACAAACTTCAGTGATCCAGTAAGCCATGAATAAGAAGTAATGTTTGGGTTTTTTTCAGCTAAGGTGATAATTTTCTGCCATTATTTGGCCACTCTGAATGTACAAAGTTTCAAAACTGTAGCCCTCATGTAACATCCAAAGTAAAATAAAAACAAATGTTGGATATCCTCCAGTTCTTATGAAAAGGAACAAATTTCTCATGTCAGCTTTATTTATTACACATCTCAGGAGCAAGTCAGGATTTCTTACCATTTCTCAAAACAAAAATTGGTGTTAAAAATATTCTTAGTCAAGCATAAGATACATAACCTTGTAAAAGGAATCTGTCAATTCCCAAAGAAACACTGTTTCTCCTGACTTTGCCATGATGTAGTTAAATAAATGTTTGCTTTTTTTCTCTTCATGTTAGTGATTTTCCAAAGGGCTGTCTCTTTATAGTGCTTCTGTAGGCT
>VWZY01000678.1:14005-16505 GCA_013399075.1 Chloroceryle aenea | reverse complement strand
TTTTATCATTGAACTGAAAGAATGGTCTACTGTCTGCAACCATTATTTTGCAGACTAGGTGTATATGTAAAATAAAAAAACCCAAACAACTGGATAATGATATTTGTTATTTTCTGAAGTGCAGCTAAGCTCTGAAGTACATGAGAACTATGTCTAAAATAAAATGTTTCCTTATAATCACGCGATTCTCACTATGATGTGAGAAGTCCAAGCATAGCAGAAAGTGCAGCCACTATCTTAAGCATAATTATTGAGAAGTTTACTTGATCAATTCAAGCTATCAATTGTAGCAGAAGTTATAGTAACACTATCTTTCCTTGAAGAAGATCTTGAGGCATAATAAAGCAGATCAGTTTTGAACTGGCCACTAGACTAAGACATCCTCCTAGAAAAACTCAAGAAATGTGGCATAGACAATTGGTCCATGAGGTGGATTGAAAGTGGCTCAATAACAGAGTTCAGAGAGTTGTGATTAGCAGCACAGAATCAGTCGGAGGCCTATGGCCGGTGGTGTTCCCCAGGGATCAGTACTGCTTCTGGTTTTGTTCAATATCTTCACCAATGATCTGGATGAGGGGATAGAGTGAACCCTCAGCAAGTTCGCTGATGATATGAAACTGGGAGGGGTGAGTTATCACCTACTATGCATACATCTTGAATATTAGGAGCTAATTTTGTGACCAATATATTCCATATGCTTTCTNATGTTGAACTGTTCCTGGTCAGGTATCATGGTGATAAAGATAGTGAGGAAACAGAGACGCTCCAGAATGAGTGTTGGAAGAGAATGGCATCTGCAGACCCATTCCACCTGGGACAGTAACAGATCAAATAATTTCTCCTATTTCCTCCACAACTGCTTTTCCATCCAAACTCTACTGCAACCTTCAGTCTGTGCTGCAGAACTACGTAACAGAAATGTGCAATGAGCATGCTTGCATGGGCATCTGTCTATTTGTGTACCAGATACCATCTTGGATAACTTGCTGTAGATTACACCAGGCACCTCCAGAGCTAACAGTGTGAGCTACTACAGCTTGAGAAAACAAACCAATCCCCTGTAGCTGTGTCTAAACCAGACATGTATTTCCTGTGGATCCAGCACAGAGGGGGACCTGTAACACATACTCATCACTAGCTTATACATGCACATTCATGCGTGAGATTTTTGTACTTACTGGAAAGGGGTTCTTTACTTAGCAGAACCTGAGAGAAGACAAATCAAGAACTGAAATACAGTAACATTTACAAAAAGGTAAGGCTCCTAAATTACTGAGTTTTCTAAAAACAGAGTAAGAAATCGTATTCTAAGAATCATGCTGGAATAACAGAAAAGTACAGGCAATTTCTGAAGCAGAATTTTCCAGTATGGAGTGGTTTTCTTGAAAGGGGTTGGGCATAGACACACATCAGCCTTCTTAAGGAAAGGATGTATAACTACAGAAAAATACAATGAAACAAGCAGAAAGCATAGCTTATATATGACTTCCATATGGATGGTTGCCTGAATTTGCTGACAGACTTAATGTATGAAGGGTACCATTTCTTTGAACAGTTTCTAAGACAATTATTAATGGTAATATCATTATAGCAATTCTCTGTGGCTTTCAGATATAATTTTTGAATTGACTTTTTTTTTTTCTTTAAAATACATTCAGTTTTTGGGAGATATATTATGCATTACTGTCTTGGGTTTTAGCGATCTAAATGAAGGAAATTGCAAAAATACTAGAATAGGTGTTTGTTGGTCTTGGTCTCTGATTAGTGTCAATTTGTTAAAAAGGAGAATTACTGTTTTGGATAAATATTTTATCATTGAACTGAAAGAATGGTCTACTGTCTGCAACCATTATTTTGCAGACTAGGTGCATATGTAAAATAAAAACCCCCAAACAACTGGATAATGATATTTGTTATTTTCTGAAGTGCAGCTAAGCTCTGAAGTACATGAGAACTATGTCTAAAATAAAATGTTTCCTTATAATCACGCGATTCTCACTATGATGTGAGAAGTCCAAGCATAGCAGAAAGTGCAGCCACTATCTTAAGCATAATTATTGAGAAGTTTACTTGATCAATTCAAGCTATCAATTGTAGCAGAAGTTATAGTAACACTATCTTTCCTTGAAGAAGATTTTGAGGCATAATAAAGCAGTTCAGTTTTGAACTGGCCACTAGACTAAGATTCAACTCAGTTGTAAAATGAACATGTCATGCCATTCACCTTAATGAGAACACTTCCCAGTACATGAAAGGCCTTCACACTTTTATTTAGTTTGTATAAACAATATCCACTATGTATAATTTTCATAGATGTTACTTAAATATTTCTGTAAAAGCAGTGATACATTAGTACTTTCAAAATATTTTATGTACTAGATACTAGATCATACATTTAGCCACCGTCCTGAACAGGCAAAGAACACCAGCCTTCAAAAAGGGCAAGAGAGAAGACCCAGACAACTACAGACTGGTCAGCCTCAGCTCCATCCCTAGAAAG
>VWZY01000676.1:7399-30901 GCA_013399075.1 Chloroceryle aenea | reverse complement strand
GCGTCCACCATATTGGCGTAAGCGTGGAAATTGGTGCTGCGGACGCTGAGCGTGCTGCATAATTGGGACGGACCAGGTCACATTTGTAACCTTTGTGTATCGCAGAGATTTACAGATACAAAAAGGCTACAGGGCTGGATTATTTCTCATTCATTCATTCATTCAGCAAGATTATCCACACTTCTTACATGGGCCTGCTTATCTACTTTTCATCAGCTACCAGACTATCATCTGAGATGAGAGGATTACTTCCCTAATGATGTGACTTTACTGTCAAAGTGGTGCTTAATTTCTAGAGCTATCAAGAGAAGACAGTCTAGTAATTAGTTTTCAGCTTTATTATAGAATTAAACAAGTTTTAGAAATTGAATGCTGATTTTGGTCAGTTTGGTTAGTGGTCTTGCTGAAGGTATGCAATTTTTTTTCCCTGAACTCTGTAGCCTATGATGAGCTCCAAATGTTCAAGTGTACGGCATATGTCACACATGGAATACCCATGGCATGAGAGAATGACAGGAACCTTTTTAATACAATGCTAAACTCATCTGGGTGCTAATCAAGATGTCACATATTATGCAGTGCAAACCTAAGGCAAACCTTTTTTCTCCCTTAAAAAGCATAGCTGACTTACTAGCAGTGTCTCTACATGTCTGAGAAGAAATCAATTTATTATATCTGTGATAGGATTCTTAATAATTAAGGGCAGAAAAATGAAGTTAAAAGCAAGAAAGATGGTTCCAGTTAAAATCATTAGCAAAACAAGAAACTTATTTTCTTTCCTAAACCTCAATGCCTTTTTGTATAACTTTTCTCATACAACTAGAAACAATTGGTTTCATCCACTAACTATATTAATATCTGTACTTGGTCTATGACCAAGGCCTTCAGAACTTTTTTACTACAGAAATCTCTAGATTTCAGTAGTAAATTCTTAAAGGTTAACTTTTATATTGATTTTACCTCTCGTATGATGAAGTTTACTTCTTGGAATTTGAACAAGTTCTACCCTTCTCATCCCCTTTTCTTTATGGGGTTATTTGCCTAGGATAATTAGTTGGCTATTATCTGAGTAATAGAGATTTTAGCATGACTCTGAAGGAAGATAGTAGTAAATGCCCATCTAGGCCAAAGAGAATTCAACAGTACAATAGCATAACTATCTGTTATGCTATAAAAAAAATTCCTGAAATGTCAAGTGTTAGTTCTAGCCTGAGAGGATTTTTTTGTTTGCACACAGGACTAGTGGCACTCCACATAGTCTGTATGGGTAAAAAATGCAACAAGTATTCAGTTCTACAGTGGGACCTGATAAAAAAACATTTCCCATGCTCTCCAGGGTGGTGGAAAGGGATAAAACTGATGGATGGACATGAAACTCATTTCCTGGAGCAGGTGTTCTGAGACCCCTCTTCACACACCCTTCCCATCCTTAAAATAGCCTACGGTTGCTAAAACACATCAAAGCTTATTTTTTTTAATGAAAAAGAACCATCTCATCTGCATATCTTCCATTGACAGAATGGCTGAGAGAAGCTAGGCGTGTACATAGAAATATTTATAAATATTAGCTTATAGAAAGCATTGAGGCCCCAGTCTCACAAAATACTTCCAAGCACGTATGTATGTACAGAAACTGTTGGAAGGTCAAGATTCACATGTATGAGACAGTTTGCTTTATTTCAACTTGTTTCCATTTCTACCTTTTTTTTACATTCAGATACTTATATGCCTAGTTTATGAAATATCTTTCAGGGGAGCTTATTAAAACATCTAATGTTATAAAATATTCATAGAAGAAAAAATATGACTTATGTACAGAGTGACACTGATTCTAAAGACTGTGCACTTTTCTTTAGTAAAACCCAGTACCAAGTAACTTATACAGCAAAACCAGTACCATGTAACTTACACAAACCACAAAATTGAGTAAGTATTATGTCTCCCATCATTACAGTGGAAAGCTGTTTGAAATTGAATTATGGGCCACAAGTTACACAATGCATGAGAGAAATCTTTTTAAACAACTAAAAGGAATGAGAAAGAAAATAAATATAAATAAATCAAGAAGTACAACATATTGCTTCACCTAGTGTTATGATTTGTGTGTGTGTGCCCAAGATATCAATGCTTATGCCATCCATCCCTCTGTGAAATAAGCCAGGCCAACCACAGAAATAATAAATGTTCCTTAGCTGTCTTACAAGATGAAAACCAGAGGGCCAACTGCCTCAAGGGTGTGTATGACGGTGGTCTGAAATGCAAGAAGCAGGACCCAAGAAGCTACAGGACAGTCAGTCCCACCTCCATCCCTAGAAAGCTGATGGAAAATCTCATTCTGGAGGTCTTCTCTAAGTGTGTGTGTCATGGTTTAGCCCCAGCCAGGAGCTGAACAAACATATGGCCACTCACTCACTTCCTCTCTCCCCCAGCTCCCCCTCATCCAAATGGGAAGGAGAAGAGGGAAAAAATACAAAACAGAATGGGTTGAGATAAGGATAATTTAATACAACACAGAAGGAGAAGCAACAAATAGTAGTATTATATTTTATATTTATATAAGCAATATGAAGCANGGTTTAGCCCCAGCCAGGAGCTGAACAAACATATGGCCACTCACTCACTTCCTCTCTCCCCCAGCTCCCCCTCATCCAAATGGGAAGGAGAAGAGGGAAAAAATACAAAACAGAATGGGTTGAGATAAGGATAATTTAATACAACACAGAAGGAGAAGCAACAAATAGTAGTATTATATTTTATATTTATATAAGCAATATGAAGCAAAGTGATATAAACTGCACAAACTGTGCTACATCTGTCCTGCACAGTGACACCCCAAACTGAGAACACCCTGCCCTACCAGTACCATCCTGTCCTTATATAGTGGGCATGATGTTAGTATGGTATTAAATATCCCATTGGCTGGTTGGGTGTCTATCCTTGCTGTGGCTCCCTTCCAGCTTCTGGAGAAAATTATCCCTACCCTAGCCAAACCCAGGACAATGTGGAGGAAAAGAAGTCTATCAGGTGTAGTCATCATGGATTCACCAAGAGGAAATCATGGTTGACTAATTTGATAGCCTTCCAAGATGGTGTGACTAGCTAGGCAGATGAGAGTAGAGCAGTGGCTGCTGTCTACCTTGACCAGAAAAAATTTGACACTGTCCCACATAACATCCTTGTTAGTAAGCTCAAGAAGTGTGGGTTAGATGACCAGACATTGTAGTGTACTGAGAACTGTCTAAATGAAAGAGCTCTGANCAGTGGGACCAAATCTGGAGTATTGTGTCCAGTTCTGGGCTCCCCAGTTCAAGAGAGACAGGGAAATACTAGAAAGAGTCCAACAAAGAGCTACAGAGATGGTAAGGGGACTGGAGCATCTCTCTCATGAGGAAAGACTGAGAGACCTGGGACTGTTTAGACTGGGGAACAGAAAGCTGAGAGGAGATTTTATCAACGCCTATGAATATCTAAAGAATGTGGGCCAAGAGGATGTGGCCAGTCTCTTTTCAGTGGTGCCCAGTGACAAGGCACAATGAGCTTAAAATGGAACACAGGAGGTTCCACTTAAGTAAAGACTTTGCTGTGAGGGGGCTCGANGTGACAGACCCCTGGAACAGGATGCTCGGGGAGGTTGTGGACTCTTCTTCTCTGAAGACTTTAAACATCTGCCTGGACATGATCCTGTGCAATCTGATCTAGGTGATACTGCTTTGTCACAGAGGTTGGACTAGATGATCTCCAGAGGTCCTTTCCAACTCCAACCTTTCTGTGATTCAGAATATAGAATAAAAAATACATAATCCAGTCTCATAAAGGAGACCCATTCATCAGCCCCTGTGTGATGCTGACCCTCTACCTATGTAATGCAGATAAATGGCATTTCCTCATCTCAGGGGCATGAAAGTAATTAAAGTCAAGATAGCTATGCTTCAGAACCCATAGTCATGAAGGTTGACCAGGTATCCAATAAAGCTAGGTGGTCATGTAAACATGACCAAACATAGGTTATGTAAACATGAGGAGGAATTTTTTCACTCTGAGGGTGACAGAGCACTGGAACCAGCTGCTCAGGGGGGTTGTGGAGTCTCCCTCTCTGGAGACATTCAAACCTGCCTGGATGCATTTCTGTGTGATCTTGTATAGGTGATCCTGCTCTGGCAGGGGGGTTGGACTGGATGATTGTTCGAGGTGCCTTCCAGCCCCTGACATCCTGTGAGTCTGTCAGGAAAAATGCTTCATTTTTTAAAAAATTGTCTTTTTTATGGAGGGGTGTATTATGTCAGGTAATTAAAAAAAGAAAAGAAGGGCAGAATCAGGCCATCTAAGATTTTGGGTAAGAATGCTGTGTCAGTATATAAGCAGTTCCACTGAAGTCAAGAAAGTATCAAGTAAGACACAGGCTACTCTGTCAGGTGTTGAGTCTCACATGTGAGTGGTCCAGGAAGGCACTTCACCCTGTCCTTCCCACAAAGCATGAGTGCAATTCAAGGTATGAGGTATCAGTGTTACCAGCATAACTTCTTCTGCAGCTTCAAGTGATTTCAGAGCAGAGTCTGCAGGAGCTGGGAATACAGCAATACTAGAGGAGTGAAGTAAATGGTTTTCTGTGGGTTTCACTGCATCATTTGCACAACACATTAGGGAAGGGCATCTTGAACCTCTCTTCCATTTCCCCAGTGCTGATCTTTTTTATTTTTTTTTCAGTCAATAAAATGCAATTATCCACTAAAGCTTAACTGAGGATATGAGGAATGTTTAAAATTGTGGAGACTATCTCAGGTTATTATATTGTTAATGCAAAATTTTGCATAGGGGCATTCCTGTGCTTTGACTCATTAGTACAATACAATGGTGAGCTTTCTCTGCATCAGGGTCTGAGTAAAAACCACTCTGCAAGCTAAGATACCACCTTGGAAAAAGTCAACAATACTGAATGACCTGAGGTTCCCATAAGTAATTTCCTCACATACTGTGTCTGAGCATGCTATTTTAGAAGTACCATATCAGAGCAAATGAATCATATTGCACTGTGTGCCACTCACTTACCTTTCTGAAGTCAACCTGCGCAACCTAGATAACTGCTGTCATCTGTCACAGGGCTACTGTCTCTATTTGTATAGAGTCTACTAGCAGAAGAGTAGATGACAAACGGACTTTGTGTGGACAAAACAGAATAGGAAAACATTTTATCCTCAGCTTTTTATGATTTGAACTGGAAATCCATGTCTTTCTCGCAATTTGATTGAAGGAGCACCTTCTAGAATATGAGGGGTGGTAATTTATTAATTATATAGTGTCTAATAGTCCTTTCATCAGTACCATAGTTCTGCACAATATCTTTTGTGTGTTCACTAATGGGTCTTGTATTATCACAGAAGATAATTTATACATTTATACATTTTAAGTTCATGTTCTGTTTACCATTTTTGTGCATGATTTCTCTTGTTGAAGTTAGAATGTACCTTTCTCTTCTTGTTCAGTGATAAATTTCACTTGCAATATTAAAATCATCCTGTTGTGTTTGAATTTCAGTTTTCACCAGTATGGGTGGAGGGGAATGTTTAAATGTCATCTTAAATTAAAAAATTTCTACTGGGATGTGAGCAATTACATTTAAACTTTTCTGTTATTATTGGTTTTGTTTGTTTGCTTCCTTGTTTTTAGTCTTTCTTCCACATTTCAATAAAACTCACTCAAAGATTTAAAAATACTGAACAAATATTTTAGATTATATGTAATTTCTCTTCCAGAAAATATCCTATTTTTCTCTTTATCTCTTACCTGCAGCTATGCATTTTTAAGTCATATAGTGGAAGCTGGAGAGAGAGTAGTAGCTTTGCTTGCGGTATAAATTTTTATATTTGTTTTGGTACATAAGATGAATTTTGCAGCATTTTTTGTCTACTTGGGTACACTGAAAGAAAGGAGTCTGGGCACATGTAATTATATTTCCTCATCCCTTCAGAAGAAATATTCTTGAGAATATGGTCTTAGGATTTTGATGGGTCAGTTGTTTTAAATTAAGTGTCTTAATTGGGTTTTATTGTTTGAATGATAAATTAAGAGGGCATGGAGGTTAACAACTTCTTCAGCGCCTGTTCCTTTCTCTTGGCTGCCTTTCAGAGTGGAAAGAAATCATGGTGAGGATGGTATTGATTTGGGGAGAGGCAATAAAAATGGGAAAGCATGTTCTTCCCAGTGAAGCTTTGCATCTAGCTAGCCTTCAGTATGAATCACACAGTTCCACTACTGGAAGCAGGAAAAAGTTAAAAAAGCTGCCAAGGAAATTATATATTCAGATGCCAACAGCTAATATATAAGGCCCTTACTCAGCTCTTGGATTAGTGGACCAGTAATATTTCACAGCCCACATAATGATTTAGGCTTTCTTATGTCAAGACCAAAGACCTTACTGGAGATTGCCTCACCAGACCTCACTAAATAGAAGATAGGCTAGTGGCTCCACTGGACATGGGACGCAAGTCCTTCAGGAGCCTGTATAAGAACCTGAGGTCACCATCCTGGAATAATGATGCAAACCATGTCTTAGCTCTCAACACCTAACAGGAGTCCTATTTGATTGAAGACTGGCTCACTGGATCTAGGAAGCAGTTGCTCTGGTTCCAGAGGAAAACTGCAAAAAATGGTATCATCAGACACTTTTTGTGGTCCTCCCCTCACCTGCTCCATAACAACTTGTCTGAAAGCATTACTGAGTGCAGAGGAACAGAGCCCCTCTGTGAGGGGGAAGGGGATTCATCGTTTTGCAAATGTAACTGAAGTCTTAACAACAGATGATCAAACTGTATGATGTTCACAAATGAAATACATTTGGGAATATCCCAACCATTGAACCAACAAACTGTGTTGGCCATAGAGCAGACTAAAACCCATGAAAATAAATTAAAGCCATACCCTTTATACACTGTTCTCTAGAAGCTGAAAGGGCAGTCACATATAAACAAAGGATTGAAAAAACATTTCATCACTTAAAAGGAAGATTAAACCTGTGTGAGGCAAGGCATAAAAACTCCCATTTGTGCTGAAAATCACACCTTTGGGAGGAAAGGTGTGTAAAACTTGTCTATGAAAAGAACATCCATCACTCATAGGGTGAATGCAGAAAGAAAATGAAGTGATAAAGAGTTCTTAATGGACAGATGAATAGAAACAGAAGAGTTAAATATTTGAGGAGTGGAAGTCAAAGCTGTGGAAGTGGTAGTTTGTGCCTGCTGTTCTGTTTTGCTCTGCCTTACATGTCACAAGACTAAGAAAAGAAAAATGAGTAAATCTCAGTTCATGGGTTGATTTTAACAGAAGACCATTTGCATGCGAGAGTTCAAAGCTCAGGGAAATCAGAATAGCTGATACATTTCATAGGTACAGAAACAAAGGAACAATCAGGAAATGGAATGACTTGCAGATGTCCAATGGTACAAGACCAGTCCTGACCAGGACCAAAGAGAGAACTACAACAGCTTATTGCAGCTCACATATGAAGCAATTTCAAAAGGGAAATACCACTTTCTGACTTTAGGAAGGTCTAGTCTTCAAATACTAGAACCAGGGATGAAGAAGACTGAGAAAGATAAGACTACTCTGGCCACTACTCTGGCCACAAGCAAAACACATCTAATGTGGTTTCAGGATCACTGGGTTCACACAGTAGTGTTTGGCACCCACACTCATGTACCCTGCTAGATTGCTAGACTGGAGTACAATGTCACTGTGCCACAACAGTCTCTATGAAGATCTGCCACCAACAGTGCTCTATGGTGAACCATTCATGTTAATTGACTTGGTAGACAAGTACATCAGTTTCTGAATCTGCAAAGAGAGTNTCAAATGTTTATAATAATCTAAATCATTCATTGACTTTTTCTCCTCATGAGAGATATTTTTCCTTATCATTTATCAATCCATGCTAGGATTGTGGTACATGCAGATGAGAAGCAGGTGGGATTGCTTGTGGTCCAGTCCTTGTTCTTTTTCTGGAGTAAAACAAAATATAAGTAAATTTAAACAGCCAACATACAAGTTATTTCTTATTTGTACCCATTTTTTTCCTCCCCAATGCAAGTCAATGTACTGAAAACATTTTCCCTGTTATTACAAGGTAAATTAGTTATTCATTTTTTTCTTAGATTTCATTTTAACTTCTATGAACATCTAGTTTTATAAAGTTTTGGAGGCTTCAGTAAATTTTTAGTCTTTCATGATCTTACAACTCCTTTTAAAGTCTTATTTTGGCCTTTATGTGTAACAACAGCACATTTAAGGAGCAGTGAAAGAGGTTGGTTTTGCTTGGCATAATAAGGTCAGTTCCACACTTTAGTATATCAGCTGTGAATTATATTGTGGATGTGTATTGAACTGGTAATCACACCCTTTTAATTCACAATTTATTTGTTGTTACACATACGTTTCTAAAATTTTATTATTTGGACAATTTTTTTTCCACTTTGTGCAATGCCTCCATCATTCTGTAAGGATTTGCTAATTTATGTCACTCGGGTATTTTGCATGTGTATCACTCAAGGTAAGGATTTGTTGGTGTTGTTATACTGACCAGTATCCATATTGCCTCTCACCAACCAAATAAACAGATCATAAAAGGTAGTCCTTTGGTCCCATAGCAAAACCTAAGAGGTGCAGCAATTTTTTTTTTATTTTCCCACTGAGTAAAGAATATTTTTTCATGATCTGACTTGCTATCAAAGTGGATGACTACAACTGTGTTTTGCAATCCAGGGCTGCCCTTTTCTCTTGCTCTGAAAACTCACGCTGGGTATTTTTACAGGACCTCTGCTGTTCCCTGGGTTTTATATGATGGGTTTACCAGCTGCTGCACTGCTTGCTTTCATAGCTGGTACACCACATCTTTCCACAAGAAGATTCCCTGAATTTGCTTCTTGAGTGATCCTGGTGAATCCTGTAAGTCTGTCTTCTGCTTGTCTCATGCAGAAGAAATGCTGGCCAGAGCATTATATTCAGAGATTCTAACAACAGCCCAGTGGGTCTCTTTCTCTCATCTCTTGTCATCATCAGGTCTCTTCTTCTTAGAATGGTATTTCTATGGCATAGTATTGAACACAGGCAGTTCAGTCACTTCCTTTAGCCTAAAATATTAACCTCTTCAGCTCTGGTGCTCTGAAAGACTTACACAGGGCACAGTCATGCTAATATTTTGTTAGATTCTTTATATACAAAAGCAGCCCAAAGTGGGATTTCAGTGGATGTCAAGTCCCTAAATACAAAGCTGTGAACAAGATAATTGATATTCATGTACTATTTATCACACTCAAGGTACTTAAATTCAAGCAGCAGAAGATACTTGTCCTGTTTCATATATCCTAGGCGTGAGGTTTAACCATGACTCAGTTTCTGAAAAATAAATTCCTGTACTGTTGCTCTTCTCTGTCCCTAAGTGCCCTTCTCAGAGTACTGGTTCCATGGGTGCCAATGTGGTCACTTCTCCCCCAGGGCTACTCAGGGAGTTGGTAGACTGGGACCTACAAATCAAGAGTTTATATGCTAAGTCCCTCTTTAGAAGTATAACTAAAAATTTACCAAGGCAAAAAACAGGCCTTGAACATTGATGAAAAATGGTATCATTTTATGTAAGTAAAATGTCCTAAATGTGTTGATGTCACCATATTTCAAATTTCAGTAGCAATCCTTTCCTCCCTTACAGAAACACTGAGAAACCTTTAAACTCTATGCCAGGGTTTTTTATTACACTAACACAGGAAAAAAACTTTCTCAAATCAGAACCATAGTTTCTCTTCTGATCTTAACCCTAATAAATCAAGGAGTAACTTGAAGTCAAGTAAATGACTGTCTTTTACCCAGCTAGTGATCCAAACTTGTACTGATTATCATGAGCATGTTCCCACATAGCTGGCTGCCAAAAGTTGTTCCCAGTAGACACTTGCTGTCTCTTTTTGCTGAAAGCACCAATATAATGGCAAGCAAAATTTCAATGAAATAAACTGCTTGGATATCTTGTCTGATCTTCGCATGATAAAGTGAAACACTTTCACATTTCTGGTAATGCTGTGCTTGAAATTAACTGAAAAATAATCCTAGGAAGTAAATTCCCTGGGCTTTTAAGACTCTTGTTAGTCCTAACAGGAGTTCCCTACATACTTGGGATTACAAAGACTTTAAGAGCACAGCTGGTTGGAAAATGTCTGCCCAAATAAAAAAGTTGTGTGCTTTAAAGGCCAAATTTGTTTCACTTGGGAGTGTACTGTCAAACATGCTAAGGTAATTGTTGAACTGTATGCAATGTGTACAGGTAGCACTGTCACTTTAATTGTTAGAGGTGTTTTTCATATGGTGAAGAAAGTCTTCTAGTAATCATGGACCTAGTGATACAGTCTTGCAGTTGTACAAACTGTGAGGGTTTGTCTAATTGTGAAAATGGATGTTTTAACAGAATACCACAGTGGCAACAGGTCAATGCTGCAGATATGAGTTCTGTTTTTTGAAAGCATTGTCAAAACAATTTCTTAGCTGTTATCAAACCGATGAAACTGGGCCATTGGGATAAAGCTGTTAAGTAGGCACTGGTGATCTCAGGTGGAGGTAAAGGAGCAGAACAGATCCATAAGGGGCTTGCTCAGAAACCACTGAAAATACTGCAGAAAACCTTTTTTATTAACTTATCAGGTCTTGAGATATGTTGGAACTGAAATATGATGTTTCAACTCTGTTAACTAGACTGTTCAGAAATTCTCAGAGGGAACAATTTTTCACCTGAGAATGAAATTAAGTCAAATTTCAAATGTTGGCAGACACATTTTGATTTTTTGAGGGTGTGATAGGCTAGGCAGGGTTTTGAAATGTGCCAACAACTCTTACATCTCTGTAGCCTATCTGCCTGTTGGAGATTAAATAACTCTCAGACTCCTCAGTTTCTGGCTCAAGTGAGAACTGTAGTTTTTCTGGGATTTTTGAGGTTTCAGATATAATTCAACAGACTTGTTTTAATGTACCTTCCTTTCCTTACTAAATCCTCTGCACCAGTCTCCTACAGTCATTTGTAGTCCTTACAAGCTACACTATCATTAGCCTTTGGTTTATCAGGCATGATTTGTAAGTTTGTTGTTTATGAATATGAAAGTCTCTATCTTCTAGTTCTGTCCAAGTGGCAGAAGATAGACTCTCTGCTCATACATAATCAGCCAAGCATATTACCTACAAAACTGACATACTATATCAGATCACTGTACTGGAAAAGGTATTTGTTTCACTTTGGCTGGGTAATTATCAAAATCTGGGAAACATATTCTGAATGAAAATCTGAAGCACATTATCTGGGCATTATCATTACCCTTATTTTATCATTTAGAAACTACGCTCCCTCACTTCTCTCAGCAGTGCAGGAAAGGCTTTCCTTTGCACTCTTGTTTGTCTGCTTCTGAATTATTTCCCCCTCTTTTCCTTCCCTTCCTCTCGTCTTACTTTCTTTTCTACCCCTGACCCATACATCCTGAAGAGAACCGCCCCTCTCCCTCGCTCCGAGCTTGATAGATGACTCCAAGTATCAACCATATCCTGTGATTTTTTTTTTTCCCCACTACCCCACCCAGAGACTCTTAATGGCAGGCCATTAGTACCTGATTTCTCAGGTACTTTATAAACAATTGGTCTGCTTCACTATCTCTGCCCTTCAAACAGTAGCTAAACTTTCCCACCTCGTGTTTAAATATCAGGCTCATGTTTAACATTTGGGTAGTAGAAGGGGCTAAAATACAGAACCTTGAGATAAACATGGCTGGGAAATGTCATTTTACTTAGGACACTGACAGGTACAAAACCAGGATCACCTGGTTTACAGTAGGAATGATGGCAGCAGGGTACACTGTAACAAGTCATTTTTCAGAAAACTTCCTGCATTTGTCAGAGTCTGGAGTTCATCTGCTCTATGTATTGCAGTTACAGTAAATTCTAATTCTAAACAGCAAGAATTTAAAAGTATGGAGCACTAAAATTAAATTAGATGCTAAATGGCTTGTGTGTTATTTTACCAGGGTCTGTTTGGGAGGGAACAGTAAGCTGTTTCCAGTCACCCTGCTTTTATATCTGATAAGTGTGGTGATGTCTCTTAAGTGTTTCTTGACAGACTAGAAAGACAGAAAGAAATGTGAAACATATGAAAGTGTGAGAACTCATCTATCCACTGCCATGGCTAATCCCATGTAGGGTCTATATGAGACTACTTTCAATTCTTTATTCAGGGCTCACACTTTGTGTAGCTCTTGTCTAAGTTCATGCAAAAAATACAAAGTCTAAAGTGACACATGAGAGTCCATGGGTGTGCAGAAGGCTACTCAATCTCTGAGTGTGATAAATGGTGACAGAGCTCAGGGTGGAATCTCATTCTCGTTTGGTGTCCTAATCCTGTTCTGTGCTGCTTCTGATTTTCTTCACATCGTTCACACTTGCTTGGGTTTTGTTTTCCAAATGGAAATATTTGGCAGAATATGGTGCTGTCAGTTGACTGTATTCTACATACACTGATCTGTCACAGTGCCTCTGACTTCAAGGTAAATTTCCTGGATTATAAAGTATTGCAGGAAGAAATGCCTATCTGTTAGTATTACTACTTCAGTTGTTCCCACTAGCAAAAAGGCACAGAATAGTAATTTTTCCTGTGGTAAGAATTACATTTTTGAGTCTCTAAGGCTTTAAAATGAAAATAAAATAAACATCAGACAAAATAAAATCACTATACTGGCAAATGGGGCATACCTGCAGAACTGAAAAGCTATTCCAACTTCTGTTTATATTGATCACATGTTATGTTTTTGTCTTATAATAACTGAGAAGCCATTAATGAGAAGATGCAGTAATGGTATTAGTATTTCACACATGGTATTGTATTCCACACAAATTTTTGCTGAGCAATTATTCCACAGTCAGTAAATGGGAACTATTTAGCATTCAACTGAAAGATGGAAGTGTCTTCCAAAATTAAAGGCTGATTTATTCTGAAACTAGTGAAACACCTCCAGAGGTGGAGAGGGATAATACAGAATCTAAAGTGCCCCAAATCTCAGTGAAAACCTGTACAGATTACAGATTAGGTTCACCAATAGCACTATTCTTCAACACAATTCCATTTTTAGAAAATGACAGACAGAAGAGACTATTATCTCCAAGTTTTATTTCAATTTTTCCATGTTTTTTAACCTCTGGGTGGTTTCTGCTTAGGTTAGCTGACTATCTGCAAGAATCTTGAGTTGGAAACAGTTAAGCAAGTGCAATTTTGGCCTTAACTTCTAAGACACTTTCTTAAAAGGTCATGTGTAGATACCATTGTTTTTCTCACTCCAGACCATTTATTCTTGCTCTAAGTTAAATAATTTATAAAAAAAAAAAACTTCAGGAAAAAAAAAAGAAAAAAAGAAAATTGATTCACTTCAAGAGAAAGATCTATACCTCTTCAAACCAATTTCAGTCTCAAAACTAAGTTGACCAGAATGAGGTAATTTGGAGTCTAGTCCCTGACTTGAAGTAATGAAACAGTCATGGGGTTGTCAATCCCTAGTAATATCCTGTCTTAGTGTAGATTATGATACATTTCCACAAATATGTACAATGTACTCTTTTGTCACAATCAAGAAATAGTGATTTCAGATGAAAAGCAGATATGGATTTTTCAATAAATATTTTTTTTAATATGAAGTATGTAGCTATGCACTCAACAATAACTGCACAATGTTTAAACTGGATTGAAGTGAGTACAGAATATTCTACTTATTTTAGTAGGTTTGAAAATCTTTAAATTTTCCTTGAAGAATTTTTTTTTTTTTTTAAAGCCTGATGAAAGTAACACCCCAACAAAGCAAAACACGCTAAGCTACTTCACATAAGTTTCCCTCTGGATTGTACATTGGCATCAAGTGAATTTTAATTCTTTTGTTTTTATTATTAGTGATGCTATTATTGCTACTGTGATTGTTATTCATTTTCTACTAGGTATTCAGGTTCCCCCTTCTCTTCCCTTTGCTGCTGGTTATTGGTGGAGGAAGATGAAAATGCATGAGTGACTGAATAGTCTTAATATTCATGCCTTCAGTATAAGCTTCATTATTTCTGTTTTACTGGAAAAGAAGATGCAGTTACACCATTATAACACTGCCTTACAGAAGATGGAGCCCATGGTGTTACAGGTGAAAGTCCTGTAATCTATTACTGACCATCTGTGAAGTCTCATTGAAAAGTAGGAAGGGTAACCTAACATATGCAGTTGCTGTGTAGTCATCACCCTTCCCATGATGTCATGCAAAGTTGCCTCTTGTGTCTTCACCCCAGATCACAGAGCCTTGTTCACCAGATTTACGGAGGAGGAATGGAAGGGAAGGTGTGTTACTGTGTCCATTAGACATAACACTGGGAGCATAAAGGGAATTATGAAAGTTTCTTATAAAAAAACTGGAAGAATGTGTTCCAAACTCCTACCTATTTGCAGCTACTCACTACCAGTGAAGTCCAGCTCTTTGGTGTTGGTTTGAGAGGAGACCCAAGAAAGATTAAGAAGCAGGCATCACACTCTTTAAAAAGGTACCTTTGTTGGTCTTTAATCCCAAAGGATCTAATTCAGCTCCTGTTCCTTTATTTCAATTGTATACTCTATCATGCAGTTTTCTTCCCTTAAAATGTAGCTCCAACTCTGTGCTCCCCCATGCATTTCTCCTGTTTCTTTAACTTCCTCAGCTAAAGGATATCTTCTGTTCATTTTCTCACCCCTTAATTCATAGATCCTCAAATTTCCTAGATCACTGCTGCATAGACAGCAATAGCCACAGCCAATATCACAGTCTTAAACAGATGTTTACTTTACAAGAAATCTACGTATTGCTTCTGTGCCAGATGTCTATAATATTAAAGGAGCAGAAGTCTGAGTGGGTTATAGCTATAGGACCTGGAGAAGAATACATTTCAAATATTTGCTTGAACTCTTTGTGCTGACTTATTCTCTGACAAAAATTATGTGAAATCCAATACTATTTTAAACTTCTTCAGAGGCAAATATAAGCATCCATTTCAAAGATTTGTTAAGTGTATTTCTAAGCACCTTGCTATAAAATGTATACAATGAAAATGTCTGGCTTTTAGTTTCTTCATGACTCCTGTTAGAAATTAATCTAGTTTTATCTTAAAGAAAGAATCTCTAAATGGATTCATAGTAATGGAATACATTCAGATGAATGTAATGTGATTATTGGAGAAGCGGTCAAATTATTTGTTATTACATTCAGTTGTTGAGTGATATGGTGACTTCCTAGTCACATGATTTTTGTATTTTAATTTTCCTGAACTTGCATACAGACTTTTTTTCCTAGCAACACTCCAGCCTTTTTAAGGATCCTCGTCTTTTCTATTATCATTAACCAATTCTACTCCTGGAATTACTTCCAGCAATTTCTTTATTGATTAGGCTTTTAAACATTGTAACCATTGACTTTGCATTTATATTCTTACACTGGCAGTCATGATGGCTTTATAGACTTTGTCCATGGCTACTTTTCTTCTGCATCTATCTGTTTGTTCTTCTGTTTCTTTTATTTGTGTCATTCTTTCTCCTTTGCCTTGTGGCATTAAAAATGGTGATTAATGTTTGCCAAGTTTCTGCTTATATGTTATTCCTTAAGATTTCCAGTAAAATTTCAGAAAAAGGTGAACATGAATAAGAATCATACAGAAGCACAGAAGCACAGAATATTCATAGTTGGAAAGGACCTCCTAGATCTCTGAGTCCAACCATACCATAACAAAAAAACCCACCTACAAATAAAAAAAAAAAGAAAAGAAAAAAAAGAAAACACCTAAATACCCCGATCAAACACCACTTCAAAAACACAAAATAACTCCCTGCATGCCTGCCTCTAGAGCATGTCCTGAAGCACCAGGTCTACCCCTTTCTTAAATTCCTCCAGTGACTCGGTCACCTCCTTGGGAAGGCTGTTGCAGTGGGTCAGCAGCTCCTGGGTCAGCAAGAAATGAAACTGCACATATAAGTTTGTGAGCAACTGACACTATTTGCATGTTTAAAGTTACCCATGTAAGTACTTCCTCTTTGAAACTGGGTCATAGGGAGAGAAAGAATACTTATGATTATAGCTGTTTCAGAAGGCTTCACTAGCATTTATTTGAATAGAAACCATGAATCATCTTCTATAATGTTCAGATTTCCTTTCAGTTGCCTTCTCCAAATGTTTATGAAAGCAAATTTTTGTTGAGAAAAGTGTTGAGTGCAAAGTAAAATATCAAAAATAAGGGTGTGAATGCATGTTTGCATGAGTACTGACACTGCAAACATTCACATGGCCATCTGGACAGCTCTGTGAGTTTGGGAGCCATTCAAAAAATAACTAGTAGCAAGGTGATAATAATTTCAGAATTATTACAATTCAAGAGCAATCCATGGAGTGAAGTTTCACTGACTGCTACCCTTCCTAACTTACTATCAGCTTGGGTTTGTCAAACTGAAATAAAATGGTTTTATTTTCTGTAGAATTCTGTATTTAAGTAATCAGAGTCTGCGTATATGTGAAAGAAACTTAAAATTATACAAAAACAGTTCCACTGTTAGGAGAGTATTCATTCCTTCACTTTGAATAGCAAATAAATCAGTTAAATAGGTATTTCTTGACTGAGTTACTGTAATGTACCTCAGAAAGAACAAAATGAAAATTTGATATTTTTCCTGCTTTTCTCATGACATGTCTAGCTGAAGAAAGAAAATGTTGTAGCAAAAATCCACATATGGTCTGAGTACAATTGTGTGCAAGCTTAGGCTTTAGAGAGTTCATCTTTAAGAGACCACTTTACAGTTGTCAGTAGCCAAAACGAACAATGACATTTGGCTTTATTATAACCTTTACTTTAGTAAATGTGATTGGATAATGTAAACATTAGTAATCTTCAGAGTTACTGGACCCCAGGATGCAATTGCCTGTTGCTAGAAAATTGTCCCAGTGCTCTCTGGCACAGATTTGGCCTGTTACAACTAGCACTTAACTCAAACAGCTCCTGGGCTTGGTTTGACACGAAGAACAGTCCAGCGTTCATTCCCAGTACACAGTTCCCAAACAGCAATCTTGTCCTGAAGACTTAATTCATTTATTACCATAGATGAGGGCCTGAAGCTCAGAATGAAGCTAGTGTCATATTTATCACAAGTTAGTGCATTTTATTCTGTGGAGAACAAATCTATTATTTTTCAGAAAATGTGCAGTAACTCAAGTACTACATTAAAGTTATGGAGGCTAAAATGCACTAACCTCAGGTTTGAGTGTCATAATGCAAGACCTAATGTGTGTGGATATTTTACATGAATCTTTTTAGTAGGTACTCAATCTCAGATGATACAACAGGAAGCAATTAGTGCATGCTTCTTTCCACAAGTGGACAAGCTTTTAGCTAGTGATCCTCTATGGGCAGAAAAGATGGCTTTTTAAAGTATAATAATTTGAATGTTAAGTCATGATAAAATTATTCTTTAGTAAACACCCATATAAATCCATTGTTAACAATATGAGAAACTTTCAGCTGAGAAGAGGAAGGAATTGGAAAAAATGGCCCACTCATATGTTATTTATGAAAATTTGTTATTATTTCTGCAAATTTTTTAGAGAGTTATATATCTTTTCACATCTTCTACTTTTCAAAAATATTTTCAGTAGACAAACACCTAGAAGAAAACCAAAGAAAAAATATTTGTGTCTCCATTTAGGCTTACATTTTTAAATGAAGAAATATAATGCTGTACTTTTTTCCATTGTCAGCCCTTTGAGTGAGACATGCAGGATATATGGTGTTTGGTTCCACTGGAAATAGCCAGTTTTTCTTAACACCTTTCACATATTATGTCTTATCCTTCAGTCTGTACATCTCAAAGGTATATATTATCATTTTGACAAAACCTGGACCATTGATATGAAGCTAATCTCGAACTAAAATTGTGTAGCTGTTCCACAGAGCAATGCAATCACAAAATATCTCTTTTTTATTAAGGTATTTAAAGGGTGCCACAGAACTACAGCAGCAAATAAATTTGCAGATCTTCACAGAAACGGAAGTGGAGATGACAATAGCAGTATGTTCACATTACTGTGAACGCATCAATGATATGTTAGCTATTACTTTGGTATCCATGGACTCATAATGCTTGTGTGACAAATCAGACATAGATATAGATATATCTGGGGCTCAGTGGTAGGACTGATCCTCTTTCTAGCTACAAGGTCCTCCTCTTGGTATTTTATTACTCTCTTTAAGTATTGAAGTTGCCTTTAACCTTACACGTAGTTCCAGTTTCAGGACTTTAAGGACAAGGTGTTCTTCAATAGATTGAAGATCTTGCAGATAGTTCAAAGATATAAAGCTCCATGATGATTATCATTGGGTTAGTTGCAGCTAGGTTGGGTGCAAAACATTACCGTGCTTCATCAACATTGACTACTCACTTGCCATTTGCTCCTGACATCACTCTGATCCACCACTGCAAAGAGGTTCTTTAAGTATCCTTTTATGTGCTTCTTGGGAGTGACAACTGTATTCACAAAATGCCTATCATTAAAACCGCTTATATGAAAGGGAAGCATTTCCACAGGTGAATAGTGAACACCTCTTGCCAGCAAAACTTAACAAAAGAGACACTAGAAAAAAAACAAACAAATAAAAAAAAAAAAAAAAAAAACAAAACCCCAAAACCAAACCAAAGGAAACAAACAAACAAACAAAAAAATAAAAGAAACTAAAGCTGGTGTGATCCACAAGGAAGAATCACAGAAGTTTCAACCTTGATCTCTGGTAAGACAAGGCATTCAGAGTTGGTAGTGAGAGAGAATGGAGAAGGTTTGAGTCAGATACAGAAATTAAGCTGATTTCAGGTGAAAACATTTTCCCTCTGGAGAAGATATTCAAGCAACAGAGAAACATTCCAAAAGGAATGAGGGACAGAGAGAAATGAACAGAAAATTATTCAAGCACTTTGCCTGTTTCTGGCCAAAAAGCAAGCAGACATTGCTAAAATTAACATTTGCTACTAAACAAGGAATGCTTGTTAAGATGAGGCAGTGAGTCATAAAGGAATGGAAATGTAAGCTTGTTAATTTCCATGATAAAAATTTCCTTTTAATCAGGTTTGGCTGAAAACTTCCACACCTGATGCTTTTTTGTATTTTCCAAATCTGTCAAAGAAGAAGTGGGAGACAGAGGATGAAAATATAACTATTTCAGTGTCATTTATATATATTTGAAGGCCACAGAAGTACAAGAGGCAACCATCTCTATGTTTTGATACACAAACAATAAAAAATACAATGAAAAAAAAAGATAAATCTGTGATGCTTAATACAAGCCAGTGAAAACAACTAAGGAAGAGAACTGGCTCAAAGGAGAGAAGTTATTACCTAAAGTGTATAGAAAAGGAAAAATGAAAAACAAACAGTTTACATCTAACACATTAATTTTGTGCCATATAGATAATATTCAGCTTTTCTGAGAATGATGACAAGTAGAGATGGAAGGAAAGGGAGGACAGTATTGCTGCAGAGACATTATATCTAATCTTCACAGAGGGAAATCTTATGTCAGTAAATTAATCAGAGTCATTCCTCTGCCCTGTAGTAGAGGCTGAGGGTAATTGTGGAAAGGAGAAGGAAAAGTAGAAGGGCAGAGGGAGGATGCTGTGACAATCATCTTCCTGCAGAGAAAAATCAAGGCTACTGATGGATAAATCCTACAATTTCATCTGGTCAGAGTGATGCTGCTGGACTGGATCCTCAGCTGAAATAAATGAGATTAATTTCATTGGTTTGCATGGAATCATCCTTATTTATGTTGCAGTTTCTACAGTTTGCTTATAAAATTCTAGTCACCAAAAAGTTACTGGAAGAATGGTGTTTCAAGTGCTGGGGTTTCCTAGTCTGAAGCAGTATTAAATCCACACCTTTGTTATGTTTTAAACATACCAATGTGTGTAAACAGACTTAAACATATTTCAGCGTTTAAAATGTTAAAAAGCATCCTCTGTTCTATCCCTGCTCCTTCTGTGATTTGCGACATACAGCAGTTCAGCAGCTATGCCTTGATCTGTGTCAAGAAATTAATCTGGCAATAAAATCTCAAACTCTCATGCGTATATTTTTTTAGCCTCTGATTCAGTTCCCTCAGTCTGGTTCTCAGTATTTGCTCAAAGGCCTGAGCTGGCAGAAGGGAACTAATGCAGTGGGGAAGGATGAGGATGGGGTCAGCTCTTAGCTGACAAAATGCCTGTGGAGCTATAGCTTGACACACTCTTTGAAGTACAGCATTTTTTTCCTATCCATCTCTCTAGCAGGATTTTATATTTTATTTTTTCTGTGTGCCAAAAAAAATTTATTTAATTCAATGGCTAGCAACCCTTGCTCAAAAAGTGATAAAAAGTACTAAGCAGCAAGTACTGCCTTTACTGCCTGCCATATGAAATCCATGAAGTGATCTTCTTTCACCAAAACACCTACCTGTGTTTTCCCACATCTGGGTTATTTACATGGTGTTCAAAAACCAGTTGACACACAAAATCAAGATATTTGTCTTATTCCAGTTCTGCACAGAAAAGGGTGCTAAGCCATAGTTCACAAAGCTAGTGCACCTTTTGAGAAATAAACTGGGTCTTACATACAAAACAACAACAAAGAAGAAACTACAGGAAAGTAAATGATTGGTTAGTCATTTACCACTCCTAACCTCACATATGGAAGCAGAAATTTACAATTCTCTTATGTCAAATATTATTTCAGCTGCCAAGGTCTGATGGTCTCCCCACCTGATGCACAAGCTACATGAGCCCACCTGGTTGTGCCTTTTCTTTTGACAACACCTAGCAAGCTTCAGTATCTCAGATGGGTTAACTTGCCATCACATGATCCATCTCTTGCTTTGAATATAAAGATTTCTCTCTTCTGTTTTATTTCAAAACTTGTCTGCTGCCTTACATTTAGTAGCTTCTTTCACTACTCTGAGTTAGGTGTTGCAGATTGACTTGTGGATTTAGTGTCCCTTTTTTGCTCATTTTAGTTGTCAGCAGTGTACAGAGCCTTAGAAAAAATATTTTCATGATGTCAACATTTTTTGATGTTTATACACAGAAGTCACACAGTCTGTCTCTTGCTGTCTCCACTAGTAGGAAAGCACATGTGCTGCCCTCAGCTCCCTCCCTTCATTGGTCCTTCTTGACCAAGTGTCCTTGGAGCTCTTCTAGTACAGCCCTTGCTGTGGTTGTGCTGCATCAAGGAAACAATGAGACTTTAAAGAAAGCGTCTGATTTTGCAGATCATCTCCTCTATCAGGTTCACCATGCAGCCTCACAAAAGCAGGCATTGACACATTTCTGAGGTAGGTGGACATGGAGGGGCAAGGGTTGCTGAAGCTATTCCTTCATGGAGGAAATCTCTGCAAGATTATGCATGAGGATGTCTGCCCAGGGCACTGCCAGACTGAGAAAAAGCCTTTTCTTTGTTATTGCCATGGAGGTGTCACTCACTCAGATCCCAACCCCCACCAGCATGGTTCTCCTCAGGGCCTCACAGATGTTATCCTAGTAACTTTTTCTAAAGATGATCCAATAATTTCAGCTCTGATAATCAGTCTGCTGCTTCTTTGAGGCTCTTTCAGGTTGCACTTCAAAAGCACAAGGGACTTCATATCACCAGGTAGGTGTGTAATTCTACCCTCAGCTTTGAAAAAAAATCTCTTTTTAGACAGAAATATAGAATTTGGGGACATATATAGCTCCAGTGAAAATTTTTAATAGAATTAACATTTTCTTACACAAGATAATTATTCATTAATTTTTTACTGCAAATNCGTTAATTTTTTACTGCAAATGGAAATAATTTTCCAAAACCTAATATATATTAATTTAAAAATTATTTTTAGAAATAAAATAAGCTTATTTTAATTCATGTTCTGTTGAGCATGGAAAAAATATATTTACCAGTCAACCTTTTCCTCAGGTTGTTTTTGATGTGGCTAATCTTTTTGCTTTACATATGAAAAGTGAGTAGAGTTCCATAGCTGTGTAGCCTTGAGGGGTATTTTTGATATCTAAGTGTGGCAACTTTTCCAGACAGCACTAATAAAAGATCGTTACTGTCTATAGTATAATCCTCTTAAAGTGTCTCTCCCTGCTACTGCAGCTGTGAATGATTCCCTTCAGGGGGAAAAAAAAATCCTTTTTTTATTCTGGTCCTTCTCTACTATCTAAGTATTTGCTTTACAGCAGTGTTGCAGGTTTTTAATCTGAGTCTAATTAAATACAGACATTTATGAAAAGCAGCGGTGTGATTTGCAAAAGGATCACAATTTTGTGGAGATGTGAAAACTGAAATATAGTCATGAAAACCATCCATTTTTGGCAAAATTTTCTGTAGGTGTTACTCCACTGAGTTTACTGGGGTGATGTTGGAGGAGCCTCTGGCCAGGAGATGAAATTCTTAATGTCAGTGAGCAACAGCACACCAGCAGTAAGAGCATAAGCATGGTAATGTTCAGCTAAAGCATGGCTGGTGGTCTGAGGGCTACACTTGCATGACTGCAGCCCATTGTCCTCAGGGTTCCAAGGACCTCTGAGACCCCACCATGGGCTGCAGTGCCTGCGGTAGAGAACAACACTATCAGTGCATTTCATTGTTTTAGTTGTGGTAGGTCCCTATGTTCATGGGGTTGTGCTGCTTCTCAAACCTTCAGGGCCAGGGAGAAGTGCTCCCTTCCTCCTGGCAGTGCGCATGTGTACCCATGGAACGTGCAGGCTGCTGCTTTGTTAATCAGGTGACTGAAAAATACAGACTTTCCTTCATTTGGCCCAGAGTCCTTTGTCACTACAAGTGGAAATGGACAGCTTTGATACGGATTAACGCAAGCTGATGCAGATCTTCAGCTACATAGCTGAACCAGTGGTAGCAGTGGAAGCGGTGAGTATGTTTGTTTTCTCTCCCCTTATTGAGTTAATAGCTACTCTTGGTAGAATCTGACCATTTTTTAAGCTAATGAATATCTTGTAACAAAATTACTACCAGTAAATTTGGCCCAAGAGATAAAATAAATGATAATATATTTTGAAACTTATTTCATTTTCTGTCTGAAGAGGCTTAGAATTACAAGGAGTTACTTGATTTGATTCAATTTCCTTATCTACTGCAGAGGATGTCAGGAATAGAGAATGTTGGAAAGAAAAAGTACTTAAAGGTCACAGATTACTGTACCTTTACCACTTTACTGTAGCCTGCTAGCACAGGAGGGATCTTCTTTCCTTGTCATGTGAATGGTAGATGTTGTCATGACATACCCAGATGTGCATATAAAGTGCTGTCTGTGAGCAGAACAAGGGCAAGGGAATTGTAGTGCAATACTGCACAAGACAGTGTCAACTGGCTATGCAACTGGCAAGCTGTATCTTTTCTTTTTCTTCTTTTTTTTTTTTTCCTCTTTTGTTGTGATTAA
>VWZY01000675.1:357638-369071 GCA_013399075.1 Chloroceryle aenea | reverse complement strand
AACTGTGTCTCTCAGCCTTACAATTTTTGTTATAAAATGTTGTATACCACTGAATAAAAGCACACACTATCTTCTGCAGGATTCCAACATGAGGTTATCCAAATTACAGTAATTTTTCCAGTGTCAATTTTCTGACAGAACAGCTTATTATTACAAACACAAAAAAATATAAATTGTTCCCAATGAAGTGGTGAAAGATGGATTAAAATTAACATGGAATCACTTCTGGCCCTCATTTTGTCTCTTTTTGATCCTAATCTTGCTAAGATGGACACATCCACTGAACCCCAAGCACAAGAGTATTCCTCTTCCATCCAGTGTGCTCACCATGCTTTTAACAATGGAAGTTTAAGCTGAGCTTGTTTTCAAGACTTAACAGAACAGAGGCCTGTGTGGCTTTTCTCTCTCCCCACCAAGGCTTTTCTCATACCAGCAAGCATATTTTTATTCGTCTAGTGCTTAAAACACTGAGATGGGGAAGACAAGTCTAGGACTTCCCAAAATAGAGCAGCTCAGGGGCAAAAGTATTCATGAATTATCAGAAAAGAGAAGTATGAACTGATTTTTTAAACATGTCTTTGACAAATTATTTTGACCCTTCTCCTTCAGGAGAGGTTTGCTCCTCAAAGACACCTTCAAAAGCCTTCTCCCTGCAGACCCTCAGCTGAGGTGAGAGAATACAGCAGCGGTGCCTGCTCACTGCCAGTACAGTTAATGAGATAATTACTTCCCCTTGCTTGTACAATGGTTGTTGGCTTAGTGTATTTACAGCCCAGAAGAGAGAGTGTTCATTGCTCCCACATCTGCATGGCCACAGCAAGAGCAGTGGGTGAGCCACCTGGGCTCTGCTCTGCAGAGGAAAAGAGGAGCTGGGCTTGATCGCAGCCAGCAGTGCTTTCTGCAGCTGCTGTCCTGCCGAGATTAAGAGCTGCTACAGTATTACTGCAACCTGCAACCACAGCCTCTTCTGGTCCTTGAGAGCCACCATGCCCTGTCAGCACCCAAGCAGGACGGCGAGAGCAGCTGGAAGGGCTGTGCTGCACAGCTGGGAGGTGACCGTACCCAGAGCCACTGGCTGCAGCCCCGTGGGCATGTGTGTGCATCCTGAAAGGAGATTAAGCTATTTTAGAGGCAGAATTAAACTCTCTGGTCACTTCCTCTGAGCTGCGTTTTGCCTCGCCTCATTACCCTGCAGTGGAGCTAACAGCACTGGTTTCCCCCAGTTATGCCATACCCTCTGATCTGGATCTGGTGGTATCACTGGCATAATTGTGAATTGCTGGGTTTTTTTTCTGAAATTGTATGAGATGAGAATCCCCATGCCCTAGAAAGGTAGTCAAGACTTTTGGCAATCACAATATAAGTTTTCATGGTCCCCAGATGATTATTTCACCCCAGCCCTAGCAGTTCCACAGAAATCCCTCTCATATGCCTTCAGCTCTAGACTA
This sequence comes from Chloroceryle aenea, assembly GCA_013399075.1. Lineage (NCBI taxonomy): Eukaryota > Metazoa > Chordata > Aves > Coraciiformes > Cerylidae > Chloroceryle > Chloroceryle aenea. Next base: position 367,623 of record VWZY01000675.1, on the reverse strand, counting down.
TCTCCCATACTCCAAATTTTAAAGCAGTTTGCCAACAAGCATGACAATTTACTTAGTGATCTGTACATGGACCAGCATTTCTTCTACAGATGTTTACTTGTCACTGAAATAGACTCACCCCTGGAATACAAATAAAAGGTTTGCCAGGATCCAAACCACTGCCTAATCCACGTGCCCTTGGATGGTGCAGATGAAACAGATTCATTTTTATTCATGGCAACTCTAGTAATTTATTTCCCCAGTTTCTAAAGGCGGGTGTGGAAAATAGTAGTAACTGTTGAGCAAAGATGTATAAAATGTAGATAATGCAAATATAAAGGGGCCACCAAATTTTAGAGGATATACGAGAGGATCTGTTGGAGCAGTGAATACTCAGAAGAGATGAGAGATTTAATTTTACAGCTCCTGTGTCAGAGGAGGAACTCCTGTCATGCATATGGAGTCTTAGCACCCCTCTGGGTTATTTCTTCGCTGTTCTCAGAGGGAAGAGTTGCTCATCTCTTCCTGCAGCATCTCTTTGCCAAGCATCTCAGTACCGATCTGGCCAGCAATACTGCCTAGCTGCTCACCTGATCTGTTGGACCAAGAGAAAGCGGTTGCAAACAGCAGATTTAGCAGGTAAAAGCAGTACCTCAAAAACTAGGGAGGCTAACCAAAGGTCACGGATCCTCCCATTTCTAGTTGGCTAGCCCATGGTATAAACCAGATATTGTATCTATTATGAACCGATTCAGTGCAGCGGATGGGATGATACTGCACATCTTTTCCTTTTTAGGAAAACCATCACTGCCATGACAGCTTCTTCTGTTATCTGACTTGGAATAAGTGCTGAGATCTGGATGTTTTACTGAGGTTTTTCTCTGCAGGGCTTATCTTGCTGAACATAGTCTGAGACACACCACCACCCAACAAATGCCCCGTTCGTGCTGCCTATGTGGCACCATTGCTGTGGGCAGAGAACTTCCCTACAGCTGTTAAATTCATAACATCTGAACAGTCTGTCTGCTTTGACTGTCCCTTAGTGTGCTGCAAAGGTGATTTCAAACTGTCATATGAATGAAAGTGAAGTAATAAATGAGCCAGAACTTACAATATTTTCTCTGGTGCAAGTGAAAACTATACCTTATAACACTTCAATGCCTTGATTCAGTTACACATAACAACTTAGAAGACAAATCACTAGTTTAAAACAGTCTCTTAAAAGCAAAAGAGACTATGCCCTTCTGTCGGGATAATAATTAGGAAATAAACCTGTACTCTGACCCTCAAACTACTAAAAGCCTGTACTAGTGCCTACTGTAAAGCCTGTACTAGTGCCTACTGCATGTGACACCTGCTCTGCCTGGAAGCAGAGGATTCCTGTTCGGAATGGATCCCACACACCCTGCAGTACAGCACCGCTGGTTAGAAGTACCTCTGCCACCTGAGAACCATAATGGTGCTGGAGGGCTGGTGACAGTGGCACATTCAAAGCTCTTCAAGAGCCTTGCTGTTTGGAAGAAACTGTGCCTGTAACACAACAGGGCTTGGCAGCCACTGGCTCCTGTGGAGGGTGTTAAACTTGCTAAAATGAACTAAAAATCAAGCAGAGGCAGCTATTAGGGACAGCTAAACATGTATGTGGATTTAGGTTTTCATAGGTAATGCTATCTCCTCCTCTTCATTGCCAAAGGAAAGGTTTCTGAGACCATATCAGAGATGTTGTCCAACTACTGTTCCCTCCAATTACTCCATAGAAACTTGGCATTCACAGAACAGCTCCTCCTTGACCATCGAGGTGGACCTGTCACATAGAGCCTGGTTTTGCTTGTTGCTGCCTCATTCAGTGCCATTGGCTGGCAAGATGCATATCCTTCAGTCCATGCGTGTGAGCTGTCAGGAACATCTTCAAGCTCCACAGAAAATCATGCCAGTGTCCTCCTTGGTCCTGCACAGCCATCTTCTGTTCTTCCAAGAGACCTGCTCCTCAGGGATGACAGTGACACATGGCCTTGGTGCAGATGGCAGAGCTGCTACCCTGACATGCTGCCAGATACCTTGGTGCTTTGCTTGCTAATCTAACTTTTTATTTTGTTTCCAGCAGGGGAAAATGTTGGGTACTCTTGTTGCAGTCCTTTCTTTTGTTCTCATCTCTTGGCATGCTGTTCTTTTGGAACTATTTCAGGGTTAATGGACATTGGTCCAGGGCACTTACAAGGTGTTGGCAGGAATGTTTTTGTCCTTCTTCTTTGACTCATGATTCTGGCGAAGCATCGTGAAATTCACCGTGATATCAATAGGAATGCAAAGAATGACTCTTGAATCTATGAGAGCTCATTTTGTTTACCCAGGTCTTTCCTCTTAGCATCATTTTTCTGCTAACCTATTTGATAAGGTGTATTTTAAAAAATGGCATGATGAGTTTAAACTGATTTAACAAAAATCACTATAGCTCAGTGTCTTTTCACTTGCCTAGAATACTTGGGTAGGAAAACTGGAATTTATGAGATGTTGCTTTCTTTTTACTCTGTGTGCCCTGCAGAAGTTCATCTAAATGTGTTATTTTCATTGGAGTACTCTGTCAACAATATTCCTCATTAAGAAGCTGCAAATGTAGACCAAACACATTCAGGAACCCTAGAATACAACATTTCTACACAATAGAACATTCTGAAATTTAGGGCATCCTCCAGCCTGGCTCAGACAGGACTTCAAAGTCCTATCCATTCCCTTTGCTTGAATCATGTATCATCTTGCTATTGCATTTCCAACTTCATGTGAACTGGGATGAACTGTTTCCCTCTCCCAGTCACACACTGATGCTATCATTTTATTCTGAAAAGTTTTATCAGAGCAGTAAAAAGCCACTTGTTCTTTGCTGCATCAAGGCCGTGTCTCATTTAACAGGGAAGAGAACCTCACCTAGTCTGATTTCGGTGAGGTGACATTTCCTCACTTTCGCTTAGGATCATTTAAGCTAGTGACACCGCTATCTGACCAGTTCACCTCTCCCGAGGCACTTAACTTATATGGGTATGCAACAAGCAGCTGAGCTTTTCATCAGTAAGATAATCGCACACATCATGTCCTTTCCAAGCACCAACTCTGCACATGGTAAAGTGCATCCTCACCTTCTGCAACATAATGTGTCATGATCCCAAGTCCGTCAAAGTTTATTGCATGAACCAGTGCAGAAACTATCATTGTCTCCAATTTAGTTGTCATGCTTCCTTCCAAGAAAATACAAACATGCCTGCTGATTAATGCCAGTCCCCTTGTCTCCCGGAATAAAGGACAATCTCTTGATGCCCCTTTCCTCTCCCCAATTTCATTAACTTCTTATGCTATAGAATTAATGTGAGGCACACTAGAAAGTTTATAAGAGCTTCTGGGTACCTATCACAACATCTCTTATACTTCTATCCTACAGCAACCTCTGCTCACTAACTCTTGGGTTAAGCATTCCCAGCTGCTATCATGGTCTCTCAGCTCACCAGTGTGCATGAGAAGACACAGAGCTCCTTTAATTCAGCTCCACTTCACCAGTGCACAAGGCTGGAGTCATTTGGCTGAAGAGGAAGTTTTGATAGAGGATTTGCATCAAGTGTACCCATGACATGCTTTCCTCTGCCTCAGAAGCTGACGAATCCAGCAGAGAGGACAATTGGGCAAATGGTAATACTCTTAATAAGGTGGGCACGCAAAGATGACAAAACAAAAAGATGGGAGATGGGTGGGAGATGCAAGAAATGCTGTCTCAGGGCGGCAAGAGAAAAGGACAAAGGATGGTTATTGGAAAGGAGGATAGAGGGGACATAGGCAAAACTCTAGGAGAGGAGATTTTTTTTTTTAAATTAGCAGAAAAGACATCAACTCTTGAAGGAATAGCAGTACCATAAATAGTTCTCATCAGAAACAGCATCCAGTCAGGCAGACTGAAAGAACGAGAGACAGACAGACACAGATGTGCAAAAACCCCCTCACATGTCAGAATGTAATCATAGCAGTAAGAAACGGACAATCACTTGACTGAAGAAGAGTGTGGATCAAAGGAAAGAGATACTGTACTCAGATGGTGGCCAATTTTCCTCACTTTGTGCACGTCTGCTCTAAAGCTAGCAGATGCTCACTGCTGCCAGAGGATGCAGCCATTACAGTGCTCACATGCATTTCTGTGAGCAAATGCAGCACTAACTGGGCAGAAACAAATTTATTTCAGCTCTCAACAAGCACCCAGAGGATATCTGCATACCAAAGGTAGCAGAGAGGACTTCAATAAATCATCATAACCTACTCCCCAAACATTGGTACCTCTCAGAACTAATCTGTGTCTCCAGAGCAAGCGTGTCATGCCATTAATTTTACAGCCATAGGAGCTTGTTGGAAAACCTTCTCTCCATCCTGACATTCCTAGACTTACTGACTCATAAGCCTCCTATGAATTTAGTCTCTTCCACACTGTCTCTTCTTTCCCCTTAGAAAGTACTATAAAAGTGGACTAGTGCTTTTAAAACTAGGAGCCTGGCTTTTCTGAAAAGTCTCCAGTCTCCTCTGAACAATATGCAAAGCAAACTCAGGGAGGAAACATGAGAAAAAAGAAAAAAAAGAAAAAAGAGAAGTCTTCTTTCGTCCTCTTTTTTTTTTTCCCTAAGACTTACCAAAACAAGAGTCTAGTATTGAATATTCAGCACTGAATACTAACTGCTCAATAGACAGTCTGTTTGCAGAGCTCAAAGTGGAAATGACCCAGCAAGGAGGAGAGGTGAACATGCTGCTCCATCCATGTGATTAAACCGCTCTGTAAATGCCGTCCTCCCCAGTTCTCCCCACCTCGTTACAATGGAGGCCATTTGCAGCTCCTACCACAACTCATTTTAAAAAAATGTTTGTATTAGAGGGGCCCCCACATAAGTATTGTCCCTGTGACTCTGTTTTTAAGAGAGGAATGTGAGCTCCAACATTGGGAAAGCTGGCTAGCTAGTCAGCCCGGCCAGCAGGATCTATTACTGCCACTGCTTGGGAGGAAGGAGGGACAGAGACCAGTTTACAGAGGAGCAGAGAGCCATGTGGGGTGTTCCAACTCTCAGTCTGTGCGAGACATGGAGTAAACCTCACCCAGCAGCATTCTTGTTCTGCCATGAACCTGAGCTCTCTTAAGCACTGCTCCTCTGTGTGACTATGGTGTCACACAGTGAGCATCCAGGAGGCCCAGCTGGGCCACAGGCCACCATGCAAACACAACGTGCCACATAGCAAATGTTTCATTTCCACATAGACTCTCACAAGGCAAAATTTTACTTTCCTCTAAGCATTAGAGATGTCAAGAGCCAAGAGCAGGGTACCTACAAGTCACACTGCAGAAGCTAACATTGTTAAATACTCATGTGATTAATTAGGACATCCTGCCACATGTTTATGGTTAAACTGAATGCCAGATCACAAAAGGAATCACAAAAGTCAAATTGCTGAGGATTTCCCACACACACACCTTTGAAGGATAGAATTGGGTCTACTTCCTATGACCTTCTATTAATTTTGATCAACAAGTGGCTTGTTGCTGCAAGATCCTAGAATATCAGCAAAAGACAGAGCCTTTTCTGCTTGTCCTCTGGCCCAGGGGAGCTTTAGGTCTTTTGCAGCAGGTTGCACCTTTGTAAGGGGGTGCTGGAAAGTGTCATGTATTGTGAAAAGGATGTTCTGTGGGGCCTTTTGAATTGCTGTCACCATGGGAGACCAGGCTTGGGGGCACAGATGGATCCTTCCAGCCTTGGATGACTGCTCATGAGATCCCACTTAAGAGCTTGGCTCCCCCTCTATACTGCCCTTCCTCAGCTGCAGCTGAGGTAGTTTTAGCACTTCTGAAATGGTTTAGAAATCAATAGGATTGGGGTGGGAAAGTGGGAACACAGGCTGGGGAAAAAAAACAACCAACCAACCAACCAGCAAAAAAACCGACAAAACACAAAACAAAAAAAAACAAACCAAAGCAATCACAACAAGAAAGAAACATCAACTTGCTACCATTGCATTTTGTAGTCACTGCACTTACCCATACATTTGGTTTCTTTCACTACTTTTAAATTCCTCTTGCTACTGTATTTCTGGTATCATACTGCTTTACAAGTTTAGCACAAGCTAGATCTGAATTTAGTGGTCTACACAAGAACAGAAGGCTCATTCCTGTTTTGCTGAGTTAGATGCAAGTGCAAGTTCACAAATGAGACTCCCCAAGACATTTTTCATACGAGTTCTACCCAACTTAATGTGAGCATCTCTAAGTCTGCCCCCAAGTAGCCAAACCAGTAAAAGAATTAAGAAAACAGGATAGCCTGAGAGTATTATCCTAATTAGTGAAAATTTAAAAAGAGAAGAAAGAAGTGAGCAACAAGTAGTTCTTCTCCCAGTGACAGTATTCTTACAAAAAAGCAGTAGTTTCTAACACTCAAAACTTGTCCAGCATCAGACTACAGCAAGCTGAGAAAACTGATAAAGTCTCAACATACATCTCTAGCCTGCTCTTCTGAAATTAATACCTCTAATTCCCAAGGCTGCAAGTTCCAGGGAATTGCTCATTATGAGAATGTTCCAGTTATCTGAAATGTACTGGTCGCCATTACCATAATATTTGGGATACTGCACAAAAATGCTCAGGATAAGATGCTAATTAATTGTAAACCTGCCATTCATAGCTGTGAATCAACTCATTGGTTCCTGTAACATATTCCCATCTCAGAGAAATTAAGTTCACTTACCAATAAGGAAAGCAAAGTGCTTAACTGTAGCTGAAGCAAAGGAAAGCAGACGGTGCTGAGCCCTGTGTTTCAGTCTTGCAGGCATTTAAGCTGCAAATGAGCTTTTTCTTCCTTACTGGATACAGTGAGAGCCAAGGCTCTATTTAATCCTCTCCACCTTTTTCTCTTTTATTTTTTTTTTCTGGCTTAAAATTCCCCAGAAAGGGAAGAATGGCCAAATGTATTTGACCCAACACTTATTTACACATAGAAAATGAAACCGCAGCTTTTGCCACAAACCAGAAAGACTCTGCCACTGACTTGAAACACCATTTCTAACCCTGGCTGGCATTTATATCTACTAAACTCTTCTTGCTACAGATCTCCTGGGAGAAAATAAATGCAAATGAAGACAGGCCAAGACTGCTAGGTCTGCATGTAAAAGAGTTGCAATTAAGTTATTACACATTCCCAGCCCTTGGGAGGGATCATTACAAGCTAACCCTGGGCACCTGCCTTCCCAAGGCACTCACAGATCTCAACAGGTGTCTCCCATGTGGAGCAGACAGCACAGGATCAGGACCCATCTCTAACAGCAAATTGTAGGACAGTTTTAAATACTCACAGAAGCTCTCTGACACATACGTACAGTTCTATAGGACCTAAAAGATGTGTGTAAACATGTTTTTATTACAGGCATATTAATAAAAACTACACAGGCCTCCACTGGCTTAACCATCACCCTGTACCCTTCCTTCCTACGCTCGGTATCTATAGGATCGCTCAGCCATCAAATATCCTTTATGCTATCCATCTTCCTAACTAGAATGTTAGCAATCAAATCCCCTCAGCCGCCGGGGCGCTGGGCTCCAGCAGGGTCGGATCGTACAGGGTATTCATTTTCAGACACAATGAAACAAATAGAAAATCCAGCACAGATGCAGGGAAACAGACAAGTGGGTGAGCTCAGGAAATTCACAAACCTCTGTGCTCATGGAATTGTGAGCTAATTATTTGGACTCGAATGTCACATCAAGTATCCCCAAAGGACTGACCTTATATTTGTATTGGTTACATGACAGCCCACTGCTGCTCTAAAGGCATTGTTGTGAAGCATCAAGCCCTGGCTGGATTTAAGGCCACCTCTTCAAAAGTCTTCATCTGAAGAGGTGCTAATGTTTCATCACCACATGGATTTCAGCGTTGCCATGATTTCACCTTTGTTTTCTGTGGTGAAATCCTATGTATAGAAATGTTTCCTTAGGGAAGCACCTTCTTATGGCCGTCCTAACTTGGAAACCAATTCCAAATTAAGCTAGAGAAATGTAAATATGTCTGTGTTTGGAGATGATGCAGATTTCAAGGCTACGCTAACCTGCTGCCTTCCCTGCATGCTCACTGCACCAGTAGCTGAACACTAAAAGCAAACAACCAATGACCCTGACAGAAGCAGGATACTGTACTGGTGACTTTCTGTGGGACAGCTCTAACAGCATCACAAGTATCTCAGCACAAAATGATCTAACGCCAAGAATATCTTTCGCTCGATAGATGTTTACTACAGTAAAGGTGCAGCCGCCATAGACCAACTGAGGCTACAAGTTTCTTCAGTCTCAGTGACAAAAGCTGAATCTGTCTGAATGCAGAGTCCCTTATTTAATGAGGGTTCTACCCAAATAAAATCCTGAGGACTGTAAACTCTGAACTGTAACTTAAATCAATGGTTTCCTACAGTTGTCTGGCTATTCTTATGCAAAAGCTTGTTTTATTTTTTTTTTCCTTACATCCTTTTAAAGACCCTTTCTTTAGTGCAGGTAAATAACATAATGCAGAGCAGTGAAAAGTATCACAATTTCTTCTCCCTATGTATTTTAGAGTTAGTTAATTAGCAGACAAATAAATCATAAAATCATTCTTTTCTCCGAGTCAGACTTAGAAGGTGAACTTCTTAGTGCAAGGTAATTTTGACCAATTTACAAACCTCTAAAAAATCCCTATGGATTTTATAAAGTTATTGAAATTCCCTTAGGAATGATGACCTGATACAGTGTTGGGACTTGCATTTAGATTCCACTTCTGCTCCTGCTGAAGGCAGAGGGAGCGGCCAAGGATTGGGCAGTGCTGCACAAATACTGTCTGCAGGAACTCCACAGCCAGCAAGAAAGAAAACATTTTTGTTAGGGTTTTGGGTGGTTCTTTGTTCCATTTCTTCCACGTGTAAAATCTTGTAAGATACAAAGTGACTTAAGACAAGTAGTCAGGTTCAATTTTATCAAGGACCAGTGGTATTTCTTTTGCATGTCCATATCATATCAAATTTAGAATTCAAAAGAATAATTGGATCATCTTAACTGCTCAGCAGGTAAGATCCTTTATGAACACAAACCCTGGAAGAGTAAATAACTTTTTTTATTTACTGGAATGAAAATAAATCACATTTCTGATTAAGTATGAAAAGTAAGAAAAAAATCCAGGAAAGAAAGAAAAAAGCCATTAGCAAGTTCCTCTTTATCTGTTAGTAAACTGTGTTGCAATGAGCAAAGCAAACAGTTTTCAGCATCAAAATCAACCACTCCTTTGGATCAAAAAAATCGAGCCCTAGGATGGCAAGCTTCAGTGCCACATGTCTGTTCTGAAATGTCACAACTGCTTTCCCAACTAGCATTCAAGTATTTATTATCGATATTGGCAGTTTCATTAACTCAACCAGGATATGGAAGCCATTAATTCTCTTCTATAAGTGCTTATATACTAAAGCCTTTTTAAATGTCAGCCTCGCAGAAAAGGTCACCCACCCCTGCCACGACACCCATATATTGATAAGAGTATAGACCAGTATCTGCCCACCAGCACAACGCATTCTGCTCAGGCACTGGAACCCGCTTCTCGTGGTTCACACAAACTGCTTTAAGGGCCTAATCCCAACGTCCTTGACAGCGTTGAAAGGCTTTCTGCTCATTTTAATGGGGTTTGGATCAGCTCCTAAAGCTCAGCTTCCCGTCCCCAGGATCTCATCCATCTAGTACTTTGAAACCAGCGGAGTTTTTGCCTGGCCCCGACACTGAAATTACGAGAGCTATTTATTGAGTCATGCAGAAAAGTCGCACTCCAAGAAAGCGCCTCCGCTTCCTTCAGCTCCAGCTCCCTGAGGTGGTGTGGCGGGTAAAGGGAGGGTGGCAGCCCCCCGGGGTATCAGTGCCGCCCCACGTCCCCACACGCAGCTCCCTGGCAGGGCTGCACCCCCGAAAGCCAGGTGGGGGGTCCTGCGTGGGCAG
>VWZY01000675.1:313358-353921 GCA_013399075.1 Chloroceryle aenea | reverse complement strand
TGCCACCAAATGCCTCTGGGAGCCTTGGTGTGTGCATATGTGCGAGGGCATTTTTGATCACCGCCACCAAACTAGGATAATTTCCCTCACTTTCCAATTTTTTCCTTGCACCGAGGGGTCCTTGGGACCTGCCTGCCCTTTTTGGGATATGCAAGGGCACTGCAGAGAAGCAGAAGCCTCACTAAAACATGCAGGACATTTTGGCCTTGAGCAGGGCTCATCCCCGAGGGACACTGAAATCAGCATGAGCTTAAAAAAATAGGAAATGCTGAACTGTCTGTAAGCAGGGAGGTCACCTGGTGCCCGAATGGTTTCCAGCTGTGGCCAGGCCCTGCAGGTGGCTACTGCCCTTGGCAGACTCGCACCGAGGTTGAAGGTCCCAGCCCTGGCAAACGTGAGCCCGTGGGCACTTGCCCGCACTCCCGTGCTAGCTATGCTCCCACACTACGCTGCAGTAGGGAGTGGTGGGCAAGGGCCTGACTTCTGGAGGTGTGAGATCTCTACAGTGGCAGCTGCTGGGTCTCCGTCCAGGCAGAATTTCTGAGCTTGTGGAAATTTGGTCTTCATCAGTTTAAAGCTTCAGGAGCTGCTTCTGTGTTGCTGATGTCCTGGAAACAGGCAAAATAAAATTACAGGATGTGTGAATGTAGGGATATGGTTCTTTCTACGGGGGTGAGGAGGATGGGGTTTATTGTGGCCTGAGTGTCTAGAGGCTTGTTCTCTTCTCTGACATCGTGCAAAGATGTATGTTCTCTAGAGGTCACAATGCATGGGCAGGATCATCCTCAGCATTTCTGTTAGACCAGAGGTCCCTGTTGCAATCTGCTTACTCCCTGCCCCTCCAGAGCAGCACCCGTCCCCACATTCTCGTGGAGTATGTCAATGTTGTTGTCTTCCTGCTTACCTCACCCCCCACTCAGTGGGTCAGATCTCCCCAGTGTACTTCCACAGCTCAGTTATCATTACTTGTTTGGGTTTTGCTTACCTTTTTATAAAGCACCTTGTGGTTCTGAATATCCCCCATGACACTTCGGTTAAGTACTTTATTTTTCTGAAAGTGTGGAACATCTTCTCCTGTGCTGCAGGCTGGCACTTCATGGATGGAAGCACTGGAAGCCACTTGCACTTTTCACACGTAGGCTGCAGGATTTCATACAGAGTAAAGGGCAGATCTCAGCAGGGATGCCAAAAGTATACAACTGAGAATTTTCACTCCAGGTTCTCATCTACGAAGAACATCTACAGGCCATAAACCAAACAGTACAACCCTACACTGCATCAGGTGATGTATTTCAGTGGAGAGGGACTCTGCTGCTATTGTGAAAGGAACAACAGCTTTATTCAAGAAACAATACAAACCTGTGCTGGTGCATGGACAGAAGAGCAGTGTCATGATGAAAACAGAAGACACAACCCAGACTGCATGTATGCTGCCCAACAACTGGATGTGAAGCTGTCATATCCCTTTAGGTGACTGAGAATGAGTTTCTTTTGATGCAGACGCAAAGCAGATGCAGAGTGGGAAGTATGACAGTTCATGTCAACTTACCACCCAGGTAACTTGAGCTCTTTCAAAAACATATTTCTATGGCTGTCTTCCACTCTGCAGTCAACTGTGCCAATAGGCTGCAACCACACAAACTTTTCTTGTCTTAAAAACCTCCTTATGCAGGTACTAGGTTGTAAACATCAGTATTAGACTCTAACATAAATATTTGGGGGGCAAACACCAAGAAGAGCTTTTTCAGCAAAACAAAACCATTGGCACAGGAACAAAAGTGTATAAACTCTTAACTATCAATTTAGCTAGGATATCCAAGGCACCTTCAGGCTGAAGTTCTAGAGAAGTTTTCCCATAGACTGTCAAGGACAAGAACCTGCAATAATTTTAGGAACAAGCATGAATGTCTTACGAAAGGAGTCGTGTAAAATGGTTGTCTGCAATACCAGAGTTCAGTAACTGAGGGGATCCTTTTGGATCCAATGTGTCTCTGTGTAGACTGTAAGATTGCTGGCATCAGCCAAACACACGGTGACACTTCATTATTTTAGCAGTGGCTGCAGTCTATAAGTGGTTCCATATTTTCTAACTTAGCTCTTCCTCTCAGAATGAACCCACATTTCTGTCCACCCTCCTTTCCAGCTTTGTTCCTCCATTTCTCCTGTCTTCAACTACTGGGCAAATCAAATGGAAGAAACAGAGAAGGAGCTTATTTCTGTATGGCCTTCCTTTTCCCACTTACTCATCTTTATTATCAGAACAGGAAATGTTAACTTTATTTTACATATATTAACACCCCTAAGGAAGCTATACGTATAGCTGAAGGACAGGATGTGGATTAAGCTGACAGATGTCTTCTGGAATCAAGGCTGTGTCTGTGCTTGGGGAGTGTGATGCTGACAGATGCAGGAACTGGAAGAGGAACATCAAAAGGCTGCCTAGGTAAACACGTGCACCGATTCCTTCAAAAGATTTTAATTGACACAAGCACTGGAGAAAGTGGTGAGGGCAGGCACATATGCAGGTATCTGGGAGTAAAGCAGAAGAGCTGAGGCATGCAAATGATGGATTGCACATGCACTGGGCAGGGGGTACCTTCTTTTTAGTTTGAAAGAAAAGTAACATGAATTGCAGCTGGCTTGCTGTAACTCTAGACATGTCTGAAGCCAAGTTTTGTTGAAGATGAGCGTAGGTCAAGCCTTAAATGATCTCTTATTAACACTTCGTGAAAGGAATTTTGCTCTGCTCCAGTTCTCAGGTTCACGGAGGAGTGCAGTGCCAGCGTTGCCAAAACAGATCAGTAAAAACTTCTTGTTTGGTAAGTGAAAGCTGAGCAGTGAAGTGTCCACAGGGGTCTAGAAGAACCCAGGCCGGCGGCCCTGAACGCTCAGCCCGGGAGACTCTCGCTGACTCGAATATGAGAAAAGGGCAAGCAGTCATCGATTTCTGAGCTTACACCAGATTTAGCTGGTTTTTGTTGTGTGAGGCTGGTACTAGTTACCAGAGGATTTGTACTGTGTTTTGGAAGAAGAGCCAGCCCTAAAAAGCTATTATAGACAACAGACACAGAAAAGATCCATTCCAGACTGCATCTGAACTGCTGAGCAACTGGATGTGAAGCTGTCATATCCTTTTAGATGACCGACTGATAATGAGTTTCTTTTGATCTGCCTGGAGCACGGAGAATTACCTTCAGTGCCTGCCTCTGGCTGGCAGGGTGAGGCCTGATTAAAGTTTCCAATTCACTAGGAGTTCTAGGGAAAAACATTTCCAAATATAATTTAGCAAGAAATTAGAACTTTACTGTTTAGGACATTTTTAATTTTCTTTCTTTTTGAGTTATTTTTCTGTTTATAATGTTTTGTTGTTAAGTCTGAGTGGCCAATAACTACCATGCACTGCCTGGAATGGTAAAGCATATGCACAGGTCAAGTAGCTCCCCAAAACTCATGCTAAGGAAAAACAAAGACTCCGCTGCAGTTAGCAGCAGGGAGTTGCTTTTGATTTGGAACTAACACGCTGTTTATATACTGACTGGGAGGAGGGGACAAAGACATGCATAATGAAGCTGTTGGAAAAAAAATACGTGGTCATTTGAACCACCTCAGAGGTACCTGCCTCAGGAAATAGACAAATAAAGGGATAACTGTAATTATGAGAAATCTATAGCCGTTTGCATTCTTTTCCTCCAGCAGCAAGATGCAAAGAGTGATGGGCTGCTTACCAGTTTAGGATTTTTCAGAAAATGGAACAGGAGCCCAAGTCCATTTGCAGGGTAGCTGACAGAAATCTTTGTTGTTGACTTTGAGATAGGAATAAAACCATATAAACTGGGTTTTAAAAATTCCAGCAGAAAAAAATAAAATAAATAAAATCTCTGTATTGGCTCTGACAAGAGTTTGAGGAGTTTCACTGAGAGTTCTGGCATTCTGGGACTTATGTTCATACATGTGGAAGGCAGGGAAGATGCATTTGCCTCCTGGGTCCATACAGTGAATTCTTAAATGCTTGCTGACAGGCAAAACTATTCTGCTGGCCAATTCACACAGCCTCTACTACCTGGAAGAAGAGAATCTGACCAGAGCCGTGTACACAGGGCAGAGTAAGGCTGCCAAAGTAGTCAGTCCTTACTCCTGTGCTCTCCACCACTTTCCAAAGAAAGAACTCCTTCACTGACACTTGTGGATCCAGAGGGAGATGGAAACATTTCATGAGGATGGACCAGTCAGAACTTGGGTTCAAACATGCTCAAGTTTCTAGCAGCATTTAGCTCTAAAACGTGGATCCATTTTCCAGGCTTCTGGGCCCTAGACACAGAAACTGGAATCCAGATCTACACCGTGCCTTGCACACGTTAAGCCTCCCAGCACTGGTCCAGATAATAGCAAAGAGTCACCATCTGGCTGGATTTTACGGTTTGATGAAGTGCTCGGTTTTAAGGCAAGCACGTGTCTGGCACCTGGGGACTGCAGAGTCCTGATCCCAGTTCTGGCACGGTCTCGCCGTGGCCCTGGGCAAGTCACGTCCTCTTCGGAGGAGGGAATTCATCAAGTGCCCCATGGCCCCACTGAATTGGCAATGGGCTGTAAAACAATGATCAGCTCCAACTGGAGGAGAGAGAGGCCAGCTGGAGGGGCCAGCTCTGTGCCACGGCCCGCAGACGCCTGTGCTGGGGCATGGCTGAGGAGGTCCTGTGCTGCCCACCCTGCTCCTGTGGGTCACCGTGGGAGGGCTGCAAGCCAGGTAAGGTCATTTCAGGGTGTGTGCTCTCTCACACTAGGGCCATCCTAGCCCACAAGAGCCTCGAGACAGAGTACAGACACGTTTTCAGCCCCTCTAGTTTGGTTTTAGGGCTGCATGACACAAGTTATTCTTAACATCAAGCTTTACTGGCGTGTTCAGAGCAGGGCTTGCAGGCCTGTTTTCAGGTGCACAGCAGAATTCATTGATTTGCCATTTGTTATCACTAACTGATGAAATGCTCAGCCTTTTCACTATGATGAATTCCCGTTTTGTTACAGACCCCAGATATTTTTCTACTCACCATCAGAAAACCTAAAAAAAAAAGAGTTATGGTAATTTCTCATCATCGTGGGGCTAGGTTTTCAATTGATTCTCCTCCGTTGTTAAGCAACAAGTAAATAAATAGTCCTAAGAATTAAAAGCTCTCTTTGCTGCACATTGAAGCTTCTTAATAAGCAAAACTAGTAATGAGATATGGACATTAGAAACAAGCCTAATCCTGTTTAGGTTTCCCTTTACTTTCCACATCTTAAAACTGTTAAATCGCAGCATGCCTATATTTCATATCCTCTCTGGATGTCAAAATTGGCCAGTCTGTTTCCATTTTTCTTTATAGTTTGTTTTTCTACTTACTATGTTTGGAAACACCTTTAAAAAAAAAAGTTATGTAAATGATTTGAAGCAAAACTGTTTTTCTGAACAAGTGACCTACCTTGCCCACAGTTCCAGAACTGGCTAAACACCTTCTGCTTTGCTCTGTCCCGTAGCATCCTACAGCCCATCCCTGCCTTGACTCTGTTTCTCACAAAGAATAGTAGAGCTGGGCATCTATAGTGTTTGAAGGGGTAGCTTTTAATTAAAATGCCTTTGCTTTGCAGTGAAATGATAGACTCAGTTATTGAATTCTAGGCCTATAATGGCTTCTACCTCTTAATAGCATTATCTGCAAAGTAAATGGCAACTCAAACATGCTCTTTGGAGTTAGGTATCTCACTGCAGCACACACCTTTAGCTCCTGTTGGAAGGTGGACTGTATTCAGCATGTCAGCTGAGGCCAGTGCTAGTGATCTTCACTTCTAGAAAGCCTCTCCTGAACACTGAAAACAAGAGAGAAAGAAATTGCGATGGAATGAAACATCCTGCTCTAGCAGGGGGGATGGACTAGATCTTTTGAGGTCCCTTACAACCCCTAACATCCCGTGATTCTGTGAAACCTTCATGGCAGTTTTCTAGCCACAGCTCCTTGCGCACCTTAAGATTCTGTTGAATGTTGTTCAGAATATTGTGTGTCTCAGTTATCAGACAGAGTCACGGCAGGGTTGATCTGGGCAAGTCTAGCTACAGCAGTACAGCTGTCAGCTGACATAAGACCTCTTTGTGAAGGCACACACTGTATAAAAAAAGAGGGGGGAGGGTGGCTAGGGAGATAACTCAAAGGGCTGCAAAAATGAGTCTCACCAGAGGAAAGTAGTGTGACAGCTCTGGGGTTCTAAGAATGTGTTTTACCTCATCAGTCCACGAACCATAATTTTGCCTGGCTGCAGTAGGATTCCTTCCTTGAACTGCCACGCTGACCCACCATATTCCAGGAACCCATACCTGTTTGTTCCATTTCTGCTGCTGTTTTGTAATGCTTATTCCATTGCTGAGAGATTACTTGCAGGTGTCTATTAGAATGGAACATGGGTAGCCTCTTAAAGAGAGGCAGAAGGCAAAAAAAAAAATAAAAAATCAGAGGTTCAACTCAAATCTGCACCCCAGTCAGCCTCCTGTGCATGCACAGGTTTGTGTTAGACAGCAGTGATGTGTAAATAGAACTGGTGTACGTGTCACCAGAATAGCTGGTTAGTGATGCTCACTTACTGCCAGACATACCTAGTTTTTATGTTCTGCTGGATCCATCATTGCTAAGGCTGCTCCCTCCTAAACTTCAGCTACTGCAGAGGATTTACCTCACCCTCATAAGACCTTTCATCCCCACACTTTTATCAGCTTGAGGTAAACTCACTGCAAAGTGACCCTTCAGGGTTGTACACAGACCTGTTATCTCGACAGTCACACATGAGCACAGTCCTTTGCTCCTCCCCCATCCCTGCTATGTCTGCTTAAATTTCCACGGGTGTAATTGTACAAATTGCTTAGTCTGTGATGTCCTGTAGCTCTGTCTAACCTAGGAGAGAACTGGCTAGCAAGAACGCTTTATGCTCAGAGTAGTTTCCTTGACCCAGGTAAAGCTCTCCTCCCCCAGCAGGCTGTAGCCTTTGAGGCTCACTCCCTCTGCTGGTGCGCCCGAGCTCAGCTTGGCAAGCTCAGGGAGAAAAGCAAAGGTTCTTAATTTGGTTGGGGGTTTTGGCTAACCTCTTCCTCCAGTTTGAAGCACCAGGTAAAATCTATCACAGACGACTTAATTTGTAAGCCCTGATACAAAACTACTGGTTTCAGCATTCTGGTGGAAGATTAAAAAGCAAACCTACTCAGGCTGATGCTCATCCACACTTCCTAAGCAGCTAAGAGAACAGCAGCAACATGACTACAAGAAGTGTCAAGATCAACAGGCACAATTCAGCCATATGAGGAGCCAAAGAGCATCTCAGGACTTCAGGATCACAGGCAGTGCTCTGCATCCTCACAGATACAGAACACTGCCTTTCCCTGAAGCACCTGAACATGCACATACTTCATCTCAACTTCAGTGGGACCAACTCCTTTGCTTAAGAAGTTAACCAGATGCTTTGCTGAGTAGGGTGAGTTTAGGGTATTAAGTGATTCCGAGCTCATCCACTGCTTTGGTTCTAGGCCTTAGATCTCAGGAAAAAAAAATTAAAAAAAAATAATCAGCTGTTCCCTTTCTAAATCATTTTAAGTTGTTCAAACCTGCTTCACTGTCAGTGGGTAATTTGTTGTTCTTCACACTTCTTTTCTTTTTGTTTTGTTCTTAAAAAAAGTTTTAGCTATGCCCATGTTTAACAAACTTCTGCAGTCCTAGGATAGCATACATCAGTAGTCAGTGTTTGTAGCTCACCTCTTCAGCACTTTGGGCCAGGGTATTAATAAATCTCCTAAACCCAGCAGGAATTGAATGGATTTCTCTAAGCTGTACCTTGCACTTGCTGCATATGCAGTGACCTCCCTTGAACTTCATGAAACTGGGTACATTTGGCTGCAAGCAGACTGAATGATCACACCACTACCTGCACACTAATGCACCTGGATATTGAAATCCCACTCAAAAATCTGATTTCAAGTTCTGGAGAAAGTAGTTTATTTCTCTAAGCCTGACATTACTTAACAAAATTGTAATGCTTTAACAAAATGCTTTAGGAATAGGAAAATGGTTTAGGCATTATAAGAAGGCTTTTTCATCCTTACACAACCATTAACACATATTCAGGCAGTATTATTTAAAACATGTATTGGTCTTTCATATTACACTGCTCTGGAAAACATTTTTAACCTCTGTGAATAAGATGTGCATTTAGCTCAGCTTACGCCCTCGTCCAGCAAAGCACTTTTCAAAACTAAGCACTGGTTTTGTTTGAAGTGATGCAAGTGCTCTGCTGGATCACAGCCTCATTCCACCATTCCCACATAGCCCATTCACTCAGACTAATCAAGGCTTTCAGAACTGCTCCTCAATACTCTAGTGACAGAGTGCCAGCTTATAAACAGGTGGGATATATAAGAAAGACTCCTTGCACTGTCTTGCACCTCCCTCCTACCCACTCGTGTTTTACAGTTACTCCTGTTCAGAAAAAAAATAAATCTTCAGTTACACGTGCTGGATTTCCATTTCTGTAAAGTACTTGTCTCCATCTTGTCCACCTTGTTCATTCATTCATTGTATTTAGCTAGTTTTAGCCTAGGTATGATGTTCATCGACTGCAGTTCTTGGAATAAGAGTTTGCAGGCGTAAGGTATGCGCAGAGAAGACACGTGGCACGATGATTTGCAGTAGTGGCACCTGAGGAAACAAACAAAAAGAAAGTCTGAGCTGGTGCATCACTGAAGGTCTCCAGAAAACAACAGTTGCCACTGTCCACTGGTTTCTTTGTCCACCTCCACTTAAACACCGGGTGCAGTCCTAGCAAAACCCAAGACACATTTTAGCACTTAAGTCATAACTTTAAGCCCTTACATAATCTGACTGAAGTCGGGAGGAGCTTAATGTTAAACCTGTGCTTTTCTTGGAGGAGAATCACAATGCCCAGCAGCTACCAGGACTGATGACTTCTTCACCACTCGCAGTGTGAGAAAGGATGTGAACAAAGTGAAGCATTTCTGAAAACATGGTTAATGTTTCAGTTTCTGTCTTTCATATATGTCACAAAAACAAGAGGCAGGAAAAAAGAAGGTGCACACTTGTTTGTTTGTTTTTTAATCTTATAGGCAATTTTACCCCATAATGGCTCAAATCAGTTCATATGCCAGAAAAAAATGCATCTCTTGTCTTACACCTCTCTGGGTGAACAGTCAAAACATGAAGCCCATAAAACTGCTTTAACAAATATTCTTTGCACTCTTTACTCAAATGATGATCTTAAAATTCTGGGAGAAAGGGATTTTTTTGTTTTGTCACATAGCTATAACCTTGACTGTATAAGGAACATATAGGCTGGTTGCTCAGATTTCTTTCCAGTGTCTTGACTCAAATTCAGTGGTGGTAGCAACTCTTAAATTTATTTGGGTACACACAAGGGAAATCAAAAAGCTTTCTTATAAATTTCAATTTCCAACCTCCCTATTTCTTCATTCTCCCATATATTGCATCTTCTGGATTTGGAAAGTTGAGAAAGCCGGGCTTTGGGGAACACAGAACACTTCCTAGTAGTCTGAAAAAAAGCTCTTTTTTTGCTTCTGTGTTTCAAATTTATACTTCTGAAAATGTCATAACAGTCTGAAGATCCAGTTAGGTAAGAGTTGGCAAAATTCCTACATGCTTCTGCAGTACAGAATGAGGCTGAGAGTCAACATCTACAATAAAGCCAGTGCTTAGTCACTTGTTTCTGTTACCAGTGAACTTGACCTAAAGCATGTGGGAGTCAGAGGGGACAGGTCCAGTAAAGTCACTTGCTGTTAATAAAGGTTCTTGGTTATGACAATTTGCTTTCAGATACTTTTTCAGACTCTGCAAGTTCTCTTTTACAGACATACTTAAAAAGAGTATGTCAAAAAAGCTGGTTATTAAAAACCCAAACCAAAACAACCCTGTGGTTGCCTTGACCTCCACATGCTTCATAGTTGGGCTATTTCTTTTCTAAAACCAAGAAAGTTTTCAATCAATGGCACAGAAGCCTGAATTACATTTCTGCAGTTCACGACGAGGAATGAAGCTTCACTGATTCCAAGAAATTGTCTGGGCATTGTCTAAATGGGACCATGAGCAGGCAGAAGGTAACAGACTGAAGTATGAGTTTCCCTGGAATAGGTTTCTTCTGTAGACACTTCAACCACAGGGGAAATGTTACAGCTAGCATGCCTTTAAAACTGAATAGACCTCAGCTACAGGTTTATAACTACTTCCCTAGTCCAAATCCACAGGGATAGGTATCTTTTTATGGTGGGAGGAAGTGACCTAAACAGAAGGCATTTTCCAGTGGTAGCAGAGCAAGAAATTGCTCACAACAGAAGAAGCTTGCAAGCCCCAGAAGCCTGATGAGGCACAACTTTTTCTGCCATGAGCAGGTGTCTGATTACTATCTACTAGAGACTGAGATGCAGGGACTACTCACTATATCCAGGCTCAAAGCCACACCAGTCTGGGCCTGCTTTGTACTTGGATGGGGATCTCCCAGAAGGCTTAAGATGCAGTGAGCACAAAGCTCTGTCAAACAGAGATCACAAAAACTGAAGTACGTCAAAGACCATTTGGCACTAGAATTGATATTAAACTGGACAGGAAAAGGCAACTGTGCCAAGGCTGACTCTGGACTAGAAACAAAAATTTTAAAAATGCTAGGACTCCAGGGATCAGAATAATTTCTCATCATCAGAAAAGGACCAAATTCTGCTCATTGCATTCAGTGGAGTCCTGNTTCATATGCCAGAAAAAAATGCATCTCTTGTCTTACACCTCTCTGGGTGAACAGTCAAAACATGAAGCCCGTAAAACTGCTTTAACAAATATTCTTTGCACTCTTTACTCAAATGATGATCTTAAAATTCTGGGAGAAAGGGATTTTTTTGTTTTGTCACATAGCTATAACCTTGACTGTATAAGGAACATATAGGCTGGTTGCTCAGATTTCTTTCCAGTGTCTTGACTCAAATTCAGTGGTGGTAGCAACTCTTAAATTTATTTGGGTACACACAAGGGAAATTAAAAATCTTTCTTATAAATTTCGATTTCCAACCTCCCTATTTCTTCATTCTCCCATATATTGCATCTTCTGGATTTGGAAAGTTGAGAAAGCCGGGCTTTTGGGAACACAGAACACTTCCTAGTAGTCTGAAAAAAAAGCTCTTTTTTTGCTTCTGTGTTTCAAATTTATACTTCTGAAAATGTCATAACAGTCTGAAGATCCAGTTAGGTAAGAGTTGGCAAAATTCCTACATGCTTCTGCAGTACAGAATGAGGCTGAGAGTCAACATCTACAATAAAGCCAGTGCTTAGTCACTTGTTTCTGTTACCAGTGAACTTGACCTAAAGCATGTGGGAGTCAGAGGGGACAGGTCCAGTAAAGTCACTTGCTGTTAATAAAGGTTCTTGGTTATGACAATTTGCTTTCAGATACTTTTTCAGACTCTGCAAGTTCTCTTTTACAGACATACTTAAAAAGAGTATGTCAAAAAAGCTGGTTATTAAAAACCCAAACCAAAACAACCCTGTGGTTGCCTTGACCTCCACATGCTTCATAGTTGGGCTATTT
This sequence comes from Chloroceryle aenea, assembly GCA_013399075.1. NCBI lineage: Eukaryota > Metazoa > Chordata > Aves > Coraciiformes > Cerylidae > Chloroceryle > Chloroceryle aenea. Next base: position 342,311 of record VWZY01000675.1, on the reverse strand, counting down.
CTTTTTTAAAACCAAGAAAGTTTTCAATCAATGGCACAGAAGCCTGAATTACATTTCTGCAGTTCACGACGAGGAATGAAGCTTCACTGATTCCAAGAAATTGTCTGGGCATTGTCTAAATGGGACCATGAGCAGGCAGAAGGTAACAGACTGAAGTATGAGTTTCCCTGGAATAGGTTTCTTCTGTAGACACTTCAACCACAGGGGAAATGTTACAGCTAGCATGCCTTTAAAACTGAATAGACCTCAGCTACAGGTTTATAACTACTTCCCTAGTCCAAATCCACAGGGATAGGTATCTTTTTATGGTAGGAGGAAGTGACCTAAACAGAAGGCATTTTCCAGTGGTAGCAGAGCAAGAAATTGCTCACAACAGAAGAAGCTTGCAAGCCCCAGAAGCCTGATGAGGCACAACTTTTTCTGCCATGAGCAGGTGTCTGGTGTCTGATTACTATCTACTAGAGACTGAGATGCAGGGACTACTCACTATACCCAGGCTCAAAGGCACACCAGTCTGGGCCTGCTTTGTACTTGGATGGGGATCTCCCAGAAGGCTTAAGATGCAGTGAGCACAAAGCTCTGTCAAACAGAGATCACAAAAACTGAAGTACGTCAAAGACCATTTGGCACTAGAATTGATATTAAACTGGACAGGAAAAGGCAACTGTGCCAAGGCTGACTCTGGACTAGAAACAAAAATTTTAAAAATGCTAGGACTCCAGGGATCAGAATAATTTCTCATCATCAGAAAAGGACCAAATTCTGCTCATTGCATTCAGTGGAGTCCCGCCCCTGCCAAAGTACCAGTTCAGGCAATGCTGATTTGCTCTTATCTTGCAGGAAAACATAGCCAGTGGCTGGTCCTTATCTGGGAGGAAGGGCTTGTCTTCCTCAAGACAAGTGCCCTTAATGCTAACCACCAAACTATGTTTCTAAAAGGTTCCTTGCAGCAATGTCTTATTAACGCCAGACTCGCTGATAAAGGCCCATCTGGAAGTTTCTCTTAATGACTTGGTCTCTACTGTGATGCTCATTATAAGGCCACTTGCTTCAGCTACTGGTAGACACAGGGTGTCATTTAGGAGAAACTACCTCTTCTGATTACTCTCACACATCAGACAGCTTTTCACAGAACCAGACTGCAAGAATGCCTGCCTCTGTCTGAGGGTAGTTTCTTTCACAGCTATTTAAAGTTTAGCAACTCTTCTTGTTACAAATGTCAAAATATTAAATATACTAATAACAACTTAAAAAGAGAATGTAGTATTATTTCTAATGTACAAATTAAGTTTCTTTAAGGTGCCCTCACTTCCTGTGGCCTTTGAAAATCTTCAAGGACTGCTCTGAAAGCCAAGCTCTTATAAAAAATATGAGCTCATAGGCATGTGAGGGTTTTTTAAGGTAGTGCTTTACAGAGTTGGAAGTGGTTGGTTGCTTTGACTTATAGCATGAACTTCCCTTCGGTCAACTTCCTTCAACTGTTGTTTGCATCACAGTATTTTTAAGGCACCTAGATCAGAAAAAGGCCTTGCTTGTTAACTTACAGTGTACACACACTCAAGAAACACACGGCGCTCAGAAACACTGCACAAAAGCCAGTAGGTAAACATCAAACCAACAATCACTAACCACAACAGGAAGCACTGAGCAGGTCTTGTCTCTCCTCTGGATTTCACGTGTGCTTACCTACCTCTGAACTTCTGCTTCACAAGGAGCAGAAGTGCTTGCTGCTGTTAGCAGACAAAGGGGCTGCTTGGTTTCTGGCCAGAAGCCACACGCTTCAGAAGAAAGGTCTGACTAAGGGCAGAAATAGTACCTGTCACTTTTACACATCTACAAACTGAGAACACACCTTACTTTCCTACTTCATTATATCATGAAAAAAATCACTCTTGAAGCACTGAAGTGAATAAAGTCTAATTTCCTGCCTCTCCCAATAGATCAATACTGATATCCTCAATGCGGCAACTTTCCAACAACGTGCTTTTGAGATATTCAAAAACAAATCTTTCTCCTCCTCCTTCCAACTCCTCATCTTCCCCTGACATAAATATTAGAGCAGCCTGTAACTCCAGCTCGCATCATTTATTTTTTCTCTCTTAGTCATGGGATTCCAGGTCACTTGTTCTCACAAAGCTTGCAGGAACATTTTATCTCATCAACTCCTACTGGTCTCAAAAGTCTGTTTTTCTGGCTGACTAAAACAAAACCAAGCTAAAGAAAATCATTTCCTTCACCTCTGAAGAGCATAAAAAGAAGTTTCCATCTTCCAGTAATGGTGTTGTATTTCCAGCATGCTACAGGGCTACTTTAAATCTAGCATCAAAAAATCACTGTAGAGAAGAGAAGGTTAGAGCAAAGCCCCTAGTGTTACACAGGGTGAGCTTCACACAGTTTTGACATCCAGTTTCATGCTTTCCCTGTGTGGAAACCCAGTTTGTTTGCAGGAGATAATCTCAGTACTGGCTTAGGAGCCAGAGTAAGAGAGCAAGACTATTAGCTAGTCCAGAGATCAGTTTCTCAGGGACAAGGCAGTTGGTCAGAAGGCAGCTGAATTTCCAACCAGACAGCTGCTTTTTTCTCAGTACATTTATCTGATGTGTTCTTGTTTTACAAGACTAGAAAGCAAAAGACTGATAGGGGCTGTGCCCCTAAATAGGAGGGGCCCAGTCAAAGAAAGTGAAAGAACTTCATAGCTAGAGAATAAAGCAGATGATGTTGCTTTCTTCTCCCATTCTTCCATGCCCATTCTCTCTCTTCAGCCTTGTGAGGTTCAACATGTGACTGTACCAGGAGGATCTGTGAGGAGCCTAGCTAGTGACCTCATTTCTGATGTCAGAAGAGTGAAGTACGTTGACACAGCTGTTTTCCCCTTTTCAAGAAAATAGATGTTATGCAGGATTGGGCATTTGCTAAACACCTGCAAGGGTGGGAAGGATGGGAGCAGACAGCAGAAGTAACCTTTGCCACAGGCACAGCTGGCTGTGGCAGGCAATGCCTGTGCTCCCACCAGAGGAGAGCCCCCTGGCCCATTGACTACGCACTCCCTTTAGTCCTAATTTCAATCAGACCATCCTCTCTCACCAATGTTCCAAACACCAATTCTGAAAGCTGACACTGGTTTTGATTAAGGTGCGTGGGGCTGAATCGGGAAGCACCCTAAGCAAGGGCAAGGTCCTGTTACTCAGAGGCACGTTTACTCTGCACCGCTCTGCCCTATGCACCTGAGGCCATGGGGTTTTTGAAACTATGGAACACATCACATGCGCAAAGTGACGAGGGGACACCACGATTTACAAAAGCATTACAGTTTGACAACTTACCAGCCAGAGTAGCCCAGCAAGCCACACTGTCCACAAACATCCACTTCAAAGGCATCGCTTGAAATCATCAGTCTCTCCAATAAAAGCATGCTGGCTCCATAACCTATCAGACAGTCCCGTTCCATTTCTCCAAGACGTAAACCACCATCACGGGATCGGCCTTCAGTGGGTTGCCTTTGAAATAAATATTTGAAAAAATGTTGTAGGTATTCTGCAACTCTAGAAATGCCTGGCTTCAAACGGAGCAGGATCAATGGACAACCACATTCTACAAACCAGAGCTGTTAATCTTGCAGAGATTGAAGCAATTCATCTTTGCTCCTGCACTAGTGATATGATTTAGTTCTACGAGGGGCAACTGCAGCGTCAGGCCACAACCTCACAGAATGTCACTGAAGAACTGAAAACAGAGAGAGACCAAAGACTACACAAGACAATCTGGACACAGATTTGGTGCCCTGTTTTTGATGAGATGTACATTACAGTTTGTAAATAACTAAATGAAATAATATTCAGCAGATAAAGAACGAATTATCAAGCTAATGTTTCAGCTGAACTACAGCTAAGACTAACTTCTTAAAATAAAAGCATTTTTGATCTGTTAGAGCATACCAAACCAAAGCAGCAAACAAGTAGTGCACATATTACTAACTTCTTATTGTTAAAACCCAATGTTACAGTCAGTCAGGCCTCACTGCTCAGTGAAACCCCGTGTTTACGTACTGTTTCTCAGATCTGGCCCCTAACTTTAGGAGTATATTTTGTTTATATTATTTCAAACCATCAAATTTGTTAAGCACACTAAATAAGATTTTTGCCAACTTACTGCAACGGAGAAGGATTTATGAAAGCCATCAACACCTAATAATCTTTGTAACAAGTGTAAAAAATGATACCTAAATACCAGACCAAAATATCTTCTAAAGATACAAGTTGTATTTGTTTTTAAGGGGAAGTAGTTTTCCTTACTCTGATCACTCTGGCACCTTAAAACTAATCTGCTTGTAATTCAAATCGTCCTTTTCATTCCTATAACCACCTATTTTTCCCACTGTTGGGAGAATGGATTGAAGTTGTTTACATCCTGATTAAACTCCCCAAAGGCCCCTCCCCAGATGACGGTACCATCACTGTTCAGACGTTGTTTTAAAGGACTAACCCTGTGCTGAATGCAGTTTCTGTTCTCAAGTCCCAAGAGGCAGATTTTAAAAGCAGTCAGGGCCTCCAAAGATACAGGCATTTGCTGCAGTGCTAGAAGTGCCTGATTTCTTTTTACCAACTGACTTCTATAATATTAGTTAATATACAAGCTTACTTTCCAAAATTTCATGTTTCACAGTATAAAATGCCTAAAGAGCTCTAAATGTGAGCCCCAGTAAAGGGAAAACGATGGGGTGTCAACTCCAGCCCTTTAAGAGTTGATATGTCATGGGTGTTCCAACAGATTCAGGATGAAGATTTCTAAGACAACAGAATTCCCATTATAAAAAAATGCCCAGAAAACAAAAAACCACCCAAACCAACCAGAAACAAAACACTTTAAAAAAACAACCAAAAAAACCCACAAAGCAACCAAACAAAACCCAATTTGTCTCAAGTTCTGAAGTGTCTCACTCACAGTCAAAATGACTTCTTAAAAAAAAAAAAAGAAAAAAAGAAAAGAAAAGAAAAGAAAATCCTCACTCCCTAAAAAGTAGTTTTCTAAAGTAACAAAAATTACAATATTGAGATTTGGCCTTTGAAAAGAGTCTATCTTAGGCTCCCTAAGTCTATCAGATTTTTCCTTCATCTCACATGAGTTTGAAAATTCTTTATGCCAGAGGTTGCTTAAAATGTGACACCAGTATTTACAAAGCATTCGTGCTTCCCCTTTCCCACTATGCACGTGTACACTGCTGCTGTTGCCCTGGGTAACTACACTTCCATTCTTTAAATATAACATTCTGAAAACAAAGCAGACTCTTTTAAAATAAGACTGGCAATAGAATTAAAAAGATGCATTTTTCTTTTTTTTATTTTTAAAAAAAAGTTCTTACAATTCTGAAATGCTAAACAAAATGCAGTGATTCTTTAAATAGAAAAATAAGGTCTTCATACTCTTTAAGTGCTGTATTTAGAAGAAATCATAAAACAATTAACTTCAGTGGTTTTAAGCACATTAAGAATTTATTGGAGCTAATTCTGCATATTCTGGGAGAAGAGTGGGTTCAGCTTTATGGCCTCATTCCTCGTTTCATTAGCCAGTGAGGGGAAATAAGTCTACCCCATGTACAAGAGCAGGCCTTGTAGATCTCAGCAGATCTTCCTATGCCTTTTACAGTGGCAAACTCAAAAGGGAGTAATTGTCTGAAACACTGATCTCCAAGAAGTGGTGCATCCCCCAGAAGAACACTGCCTGAAGAGGAGGGCATACTGTGCTCCCACAGCCCCAGAGCACAGAGAGGAGCCCTGACCAGTTATTTCCTTGCAGTGTAATAAGAACTGGCATATCTGGTAAGTTCAAAAGGCATGCAGTTGGCAGCTTTGACAATGTCCATCAAAACAACGATGCATGCAGAAAGCTTATATCAAACTCTTGTAAGGAAAACTAAAAGCAGTTTATCTATTAAAAAGATTTAGCAGGACTGGGTATCTAGGCAACACCATATATAGAACCATGTTTTAAATCAGTTGTCAACTACTTATGGCAAAATCAAGTAAGTATTGCATTTCATTTAACAAATACCAATTCAGAGGGCAACATCCTGGTGGTTTTTGACTGTTGACGAAGAGGGCTGCTTTGCAATTCTACAAAGTCTTGTTTTAATCAGAACAGTGTCTAGAAACAGTTACATTCAAGAAACTCAAGTCTTCTGCTTTATTCCAGATGGAAATAGCAGCTTTGCCCTGTCAGTTAAGGTACATTTGATATATAATAAAATGCATTTCAAGACAACAGCCAAATTCCACGTTGGAAACTGTTACAGGATTACGTTTAAAAGCAAAGAACAATGTTAGAGGCAATCTACTCTCCAGGAAGTGCAAAGGATCATAAAACAATAGTTGAGTATGAAAGCTGGCAAAGCAGACTGTCTCAGCAGAGGTGATGGTAATAACAAAAGTTTAATTAGTTGAGGAGAAAAAAGAAAATTCCTAAAAGACTAGTCCAGAGGCAGCATAAATTGACATCCACTAGCTTTCCTGAAAGTCAAATAGAGTGTCCTAGCTACACGCTATGATGCCACTGACTGGAACAAAGAATTCCAAAACAGTAAGGGGTGGGGTAAATCACACCACCTTTGTCTTTACATGCAAACATTACTCTGACTTGGGATTTAGGTTTAAATTCAATAGCTCTAAACAGCCAAGAAGCTGGGGACGCAATACAAAAGGGATTTGGGTATGCTAGGAGCTCCAGTAAACCAAATGTGTGCACTGGTAGCAAGACAGTGAGTCTTACTTTTCATGTGAAGCACCAATACACTGAAGAACAAAAACCATGGCAGACAGCCTGTTATCTGGGGATATCACATTCATATAGACAAGCAGCCCTGGTAGCAAATGATGATTGAGCTACACTTGCTGTTCTTCATATGGCTGGTGGAAAAGTTCAGCCAAGAATTAAAAAAACTTGTCATGATTTCTCTCCCACTTCAACAACTGGTATTTACTTTTATGGAAAATGTGAGGCAACTTAAGTTTGTCCTCAAGACAGCATCAGATTGGAAAGCCAAAGCATAGGAAATATGCAACGAAAAGCAAAAGATACTTCTGTATCAGGTATGGCAGAGACCTGTCCCTCCATTCTCTATTAGCACATCAACAGGTAGAAGCTTCATCTGTTAGGACAGACTTGCTATCTTGTGTGGTCAGGCAAGGCAAGAGAACTGGATCAGCACATGGCAAGAGGCGTAAAAATAAATTAAGAATTTAGGAATATGAATCGTGCTTGTTATAGGGAAGAGCAAGGGCAGGACAGATAGGACTTGGTGCTTACATCTCAAAAGCTTTACAGAAGGGACTGGCCAGTAAGAAGGTACCACCATGCAGCAGGTGGTACACATGATATAAATGGCATACGTGATAGTACAGAAAGGCTGCAAGGGAGTTTGGAATAATCTTTGCTAGACTTGTTCAAGACTAGCTGGCAATTAACCTTCTGTCAAGACCTAGTAAATAATCCTACTGCGATGGAGAGAGGTGAACTAAATGATCTACTAGAAGTGTCCTTAAAACCTGTGCCACTAAACTACTTCTTGTGAACCAGGAATATCAGCAATTTAGAGCACAGGTGCAACCATCCACAGAGATGGCTTTAAAGAAGAAAAGGTAACACCACTGAAAGCAGGATGCTGCAAATTCTGCAAGGTCCAGATAACATAAGCTCACCTCCAAGGGCTTGTATTACCTATTACTCAGAGTACATCTGCTCAGCTTCAAAATGTGACACCAGACACATCAACATGGTAATCAACCTTTTTGTTGGGAGAGAAAACCAAGTTCAGGATTACTGCAGCAATCATGACACCAAAGGAACTGAGGACATATCTTTAAACTGTTGGCATCACTCTCAATTTTTGCAATTGATTATCATGAAAGTGGTTTTCTCCTGCATGGTGTTGAGTGGTAACCGTGACCAGCACGTGCAACTCTACATTCAGTGTCAGAGTTGAATAGAAGAGCCCGCAGTATCAAAAGGTAAAAACCCCTTTGGTTCCTACCCATCACTCATCTGGGCACACTTCTGAATGTACACAAGAACTTTAGTGCTTAGCCTGTAACAATACCTGGTAAGCACCGCTCTGGGTCCTCGAGCTCTTGCGTGCATTTTATCCAACACCATGTGCTTTAGTTTCTGGTAATACACAGGGCCAAAATAGATATAGGCTTCCAAAGGTTCCCTGGAGGAATGAAAAAACAAAAGCAAACCAAAGGTTCACAGTTAGTACATACATACCTTAAGAGATACAACAGTGTCATGTACAGGAGGCATTTGAAACAACTGGGTAATCATGAGTACTAGAAAAATGCGTTTGGGCTTTCGGGGCAAATCAGCTTGCAAACCCCACAGGGAACCCTTCTGAACACAAGAGCAGTAAACTCCCAGCACCACATACTGCTGTATCCCCCCTAGTGAGGAACACACTCCCCAGGTCTGGCCATACATTGTGCAAACATGCTGCTATAGCTGCAGGTGCCTGTTTCAGCTGTTCCAAGTTAAATCCCCCCTCTGTCTGTGCAGGAGTGTTTCCATAGTGTCATCAGTTACTGACAAAGACTGTAAATGCATCAGATCCTGAAGAGTGACTTAAGATAGTCCTGTTTACATTCCTTCACTTTACTTCATTCACACACAAAACAAGGTAAGCATCTATGTAAACAAATCCATGCTGCAGAAATCCTCAAAACATCATTTTTCTAGGAGCATTTTAAGGAATTTGCATTTGCAAGGGCAGCTTAGCACTGGCACACTATGAGCTTGACAGTCTTCCCATCCAGATGGGTGAAAGCCCTCCCTGAGTGGCTGTGCAGCAGCAGGGCTGCCCCAGCAGGGCTGCTCGGCAGCTGTATCCATAGGACAAAAATCACCGCCCTGGCTGCCACTGGGGGCTCAGATGAGGCAGGGAAAAGGGCTCTTTGCAAACCATGTTCAGGTACCTGCATAAGCTTGGGAACATCTGTAAGCAGTACAGAGGGTGTCACTCCATTCTACAAGCTGGAGCAACAGCTGAAGACTTTAGTGTTTAAAACATCCCCAAAATGTAAGAGCATAAGCACCTCGGTATCAGAAAGCAACAGCTGAAAGCACTGGGTCATTTCCCAGCTACCACCTTCAGCACTAAGAACACTTGGATTTAACACAAACTCAGCAAGGCCACCGATTTGTTTTTTAAAGATGTCTGTGCAACGTAAAAACAAGGAGACAACAACATTATTGCACCTCCCATTCAGAGTCAGTAATGACATGAGGCAGTATTATTCTAAAAGCTGCCTATTGAGGAAAAGAATAATACTTAACTAGACATTTTGAATTTGCAAACTTCATAACAAGTAGATTAAGCATGTGAAATTTGCTTGGAAGAATACCAGTAGCCTAAAGTAAAGTCTCTAATTAGGCTACTACAAAGTTGAAGTTTGAAGAGAGGGGATTTTTAGAGCCTATTTTATTCCCCTAGGAAACAAGATTAGTCATTTTTGTTAGAAGTTATGATGATACATCAACAGAAAGTGTTACAAGCACCAAGATACCTGATAAGCAATTAATGGAATATGGAGTGAGTAAAGAAAACAAAATCATCTCTCTGAAACAAAGAGAGAAACAACATATGGAATAAATTGTTAGGAAAAGCAATTAAAATAAAAAGCATTAAAACCCCACCACCTTACAGAAGAGATATAAATTAGTTCCTTGAGAAGAAGGGGTCTGGGAGGATAATAAAAATAGCAGGAAGGTAGGATTAAGGTACATTTTGGAAGGGCAGGTATGTGAAGCCATATGGCCTTTTCCTGTTCCTAAACTATCTTATGTTCTTTGAACTCTGTGTCTTAGAAGCCAGCCTGATCAACACAGCAGGAAGTTTGCAGATTAGAGTATTATGCCAGACTGAATCATTTTGTAATGAAGAGGAGAAAAAAAAAAAAAGAGAGAGAGAGAGAGGAAAAAAAAGAGTACACACAAAATATTCCCAAGAAACAGACACCTGCCTCCAAATCCATACTTTACAGTACTAGTAAAGTCAACATGAAAATGCTTATCTGGTTCCAAGCACATATAAGATTTCCTGCCAACAGAGGGTGAGATTTCTTACAATCTGTCAGAAAGAACAATCTTGATTTTGCCTTTTTTTGTCAGGTAGTACATGTTGGAAAATTTTCAAATGTACTACGACAGCCATTCATGTTACAGCCACACAAATATCAGCAACCCTTAAAATGTGGAACCACAAAATAATTAATGAAAATAATAAATTAAAATCAATATCTTGCAAAAAAACCCACACCATTCTTCAACCCCTTCCCCCCATTTCACAGAGAGGTTTGCAAATAAGAGAAAGTTCCTGAGCTCTGAGACATGAGAAGATTTTTCAGCTGTGTCTCAACAGGATTTCCCCACTGCCCTGAAACACCTAAATCTATAAAGCAGATTCTTACCCAGTGATACCAGATGTTACATAGTCCTTCCCTAGGTAGTTATAACCATGGCGAATAAGATCTTCACAGACATCCTTAACTTTACTGCCTCCAAAAGCTGTTCCATAGTGAAATCTGCCATCAAGGACCCCAGCCTTTCCAGCCAGGAGTTCAATTAACTTTCCTACCTGTGCAAAGAAAAGCAGAGTTAACAGCCTGCTCACTACTATGGATACATTGCTGGATGGGTCACAGCATCAGTTAGCCAGGCAAAGCATCCCAGATGTCAGCCTAGGTTATTGCATGCAGTGGGAAGAGTGGAAGAAGCCCAATAACGGAATACTCCTGTGTGAAGAAGGAAAACTGGGCCTCATCACAGGGCCTGGGAACACCTTTCTGGTCCTGAGTCAGGCAGTTCCATCTTCTCCAGTTGTCCAGAAAATGAGCAGGATCCAGTGTGGCCTTCTGCTCTAGGAAACAGCCTCAGAGATTGACACACTACAGTGTGGCAGGTGGAACATAAGGGAAGAAGCTAACGTAGAAAAAAAGATCAGAGGCTGTATGAAATAATTAGTGGAGGTCACACATAAAGGCCAGGCTGAGAAGTATTTAGTCTGACCCTGAAGCACAGGTGCAAGACTTGCATCAGTTCCAGGGACGTGCGCATAAGGTACGAAGTTATATAGGTCTAGAACTATAACAAACTCCTCTCCAACCTTTGCCTCGCAGCCTGCCCCAGTCAGCTTAGTGAGCATAGGCAACAGGAAGAGAAGAGGGAGAGCAAGAATTTTTTAAATGGAAAGGGTGCAAGTGAGGTGTTCAGTTGCTTTCCTATTAACTTGAGAGAGAACAAAATGAGAATGATGCACAAACAGCCCACATGCCTACTGCTTTTACAGCAGGTTGCTTCTAAACACGCAAGACAGTGGGCTGACTACTTACAGGAGAGCAGGCACATGACATGAGATAACTGGAGAATATTCTCCGTGAAACCAGGTTTCAAACTTGCTTGCTTGTTTCTTGTGGGTAATCTACTTCACTTTCCCTATCAGGAGACACCATCTCCAGTGATAACACAACCACTAACCGTCATACGTGATGGGAAGCCGTGAGGGTTCATTATGATATCTGGACAGATTCCTGTATCACAGAATGGCATGTCTTCCTGAGGAACAATCAGGCCGCACACCCCTGCAGAAGAAGAAAACATTTCAATTCACAAACAGCAAACCACCAACAGGGCTGACGCTCACCACCAGATTTTCTTCAGTGTTTCCCTCCTCCTCTCTCTCTCTCATGGATAACTTTTTACTCAGATTCATTACCATGACCAGTGCTCACAACCTGCAGGCTAGAAGAGGGCCCTTGTGACAGGACTTGCAAAATTAGCATACCCTTACATAATGCTCCCAGTGATTTGTGAGTTAGCAAATTAGGGAAGAAGGCTTTAGATACAGTTTTCAGAGGCAATCAGAAACTTCTGACTAATCAGACTAGAACATCTCAAGGCAGACCTAATTTTAAAAGTGATGCTGTAATTTCCTGAAAAAACATAAACAAACCAAAAATCAACATCCCCTCTGCCCCCCCATAAAAAAACAACCAAACCAACAAAAAAACCCATACAAAATCATTATTAATTTGAAATTCATGTAACATAAGCATCTTTGCTAAATGCTTTGAATAAAAGCAAAGGAAATTGGGATTTTGACAGGGACAGAGAGGAGATACGTAGGGAAAAAGATAAAAATATCCCACAGGTAGCATTCATTTCTTCAGCAAAGACTGCTGAATTGATGAATTAAAGTACAATCCACTCCCCATACTGCTTATATTTTGTCAGTCCATGAACATAAACCATACCTTCAAAAGTTTTGGAAGTTTTTTTTAAGCCTCCATTAGTATTGGACATAAAACAGCCCAATAACCTCAAACTTTAAAAAAGTATTTAGGAAAGATTAAACAGAAACATGAAAACACATTTAAAATAGCCCATCATATATCTCAAAATTTTCCTTCCAACCCTTAGAACTCCTTCTACAGAGAATTCTGCAGATCAAAATACTACAGCTATAAATGACCCAAAGATCTAACATTCAAATTTAGGTGCTAAAATGCAGCCGCTTAAGCCTTTGAAGCAAAGCTACTGTTTCAGCTGGACAATTTCTTCCAGAAGCCCTTAGAGATGAAAAAGTCTGCAAGCTATTTGAGATCAGCCTGCTGCAACTGCCAGAGCATGCTTTGGGAACGGTCCTGGAGCAGAGGGGGCTTCTGGAAGTCTGAGGGTGCTGGTTACATCCCTAAAAAGGCATCTCCCGACCAGCCAGTTCACAGGGGGATATTGGCGTCTGCTCAGGAGGGAGCTCCTCTGCCACTGTCCAAGCAAGACAGGGATAGGTGTATGGCACTGTAGTTAATAGAATGAGAACGGTTAAGTATGGGGGATGGGAACAGAGTTTAAAAAAAAAAAAAAAGGGGGATTGGAGCATCTGGGGCAAGGGTATGTGTGCATGTCTGCATTTAGTTTTTCAACTTAATGAAACTAACTTTCATTGTTCTATGATGATAAATCAGTAACATCCTTCTGCCCCTCCCCATCAAGCAGCAATCATTTGCTGAAAATGAAAAAAAAATAACCCCACAACCCACTATCTCTTATGTGCACAGCTTTTTTTTTAAATCCTAAAATTGTATATGTAAATACTTCCTTATATACGTATTATGGCACACGCATGCTGTCTTATTTGAATTTCCTTCTAAGCAAGCACTAGGCTGCATCTGGCCTTCACGGCACCTGTAAGCCAAAAATTAAATCTTAGCTAACTTAAAATTACTTTAGGCTCTGAAAACCTTTTATATGCCAAGCTGGTTCCCATAGCAGACAGCCACTGTGTTGTTTGTTTTGTGTGAAAGTGAATGATAAAAGATCCATGAAATCGACACAGAAAGGCAGAACAGCAGAAAGAACTGAGGGCTCTCCATCATAGCGGCTTCTACCCTCCGCTGACTTGTATAACAATGGGACCTACACACCCAACTGCAGATCTAACACAGCTGTGCATTTCATTAGATGAAGAGCACTAGTGACACAAGTAAATAATTAACTTATTCTGGTCCGCTGACTGTGGTTATGAGACCAGTCATAGCTGACAGATTTTAATACAAGTTAACACAAAGACGGCATAATGAGCTTAGAAGTTAAAAACAAAATATTTAGACAGAATCCAGCAATGTGAAGCTCACTAGGCCATTTATAAAGTTGCTGGTTTAGGGGGGGGACGGGGGGGAGAATGGGGACATGGGGACAAAAAGAAAAACGAAAAAAGAGAAAGCTATAAAACCTCAGTCCTAAACTTCTGGATTTGAAGAAGTGCTGAGTTTATAAAAGATCTACAGCGTGCCCACGTGTATTTTGAGAAGGACAGAGAGAAGCTTCTTGCTTCCCTGTATTTTAAGAAAGTTCATTCTTGCTCATAAAAATCTGTTAAAAAAGCTGAAAGACAACATATACAACATTACTCCTAAAAGTAACTGCAGTTCACTTCAAAATGTAAACTTGATTTGATTTTGCAGTCTCTGCCCTTCAGAAGCCCTTTAAGAGACTAACGCTTGCAGGTCTGCACTTTAAGCTCCTGAATTTGCTACTCTATTTCAGCCCCCATCACTGAGCTGGGGTTTGCAGGAGGGCAGTAAAAGGCAAGCCTCACAGTTCTGCATTGCTGAGCTGCTACAAAAAAGCCACCACATGAATTAATCCATTTAAGTGGAGTTATCACTTGCAACAGGCTAGTAACACAGTAAAGGAGAGTCTGGATTTACGACAGCCCAGAGTTCCAAATGCTGGCCTGTCCTAATATCAACTGCATTTCACAGTGGAGCTGCCCAACTGCTCCCCATACAATATTCATAAATAGGGCACACTCAAACTAGTTGGTAACTGTGCTCTGGGGTTCTTATGACAGGTTATTAAGATTTCCTAATTGTTACTGATTTAGACATCACATGAAAATTGATCCCCAGCGTTCATACAAGACATACAAAATAATTTGGTTTCATTCACTTCCTTCCACTCCCAACTTTCCTATGCTGCATCTGAAATGTAGCAATGCAATTGCAGACTGAACGCTGTACTGTGGTGGGCCTGAATCTGCTCTCACCCATACACTCTGAAGTTCTCATCTAGGACCAGAATCAAACTCAACCAGAAAGTGCTGTGGACAAAGCAAAAAAAACTAAAAATAAATGAATGTGGTTTTAATGTGAACTAACAAGAGGGTTGTATGTTTGAACAAGAAAACATCCAGCATCTTGCTACACCTCATTTCTTTTCAATTGAAAAGCAAATTGAATTCTAGAAAAAATAAATTGTATATCAATTTCATAGTGTCACTTTAGAGGGAAAACTGGTGAAAATAATATTTTAAGATATTCTCCCTCCCAAAAAAAGAGATGGATTAAGAAGTATGGTTTCCAAGGATGCAAGGGTTTAAATCACACATCTACAGTGGTTTAACATGCAAGTATAAAGCAGCCATGGGCAGTGTTTTTCAATGCTATTGTATGCCAGCCAATAAATGACAGCCCACTGACTATGCATGATGGCCCCACACTCACACACGCTATCTGCATCAATCCCGACAGCACCTCAAGACCCATGTGCCTCCCTCCACAAGGCCCTGAGAGAGCACAAAGATCCCTTCACCCCTATACTTTTTGTCAAGTATGAGTTTCTTTTTCTTATCAGGAGCAATTTGGGTTTCCAGAGTTGGTATTTTATGTGGTTGCTTTTACAGTTTGCTGACAAACACAAACATACAGCCTTGTAAAACAGGCGTTCAGCAGAGAGGGGGAAGGGGGGAGGTGCAGAGGGGGCAGGGACAAAACACAACAGTATGGGAAAGTTTTTCTCCGACTAAGATAAGATGCCTTCTATACACACACGCCAAATGGAAAAAAAAAAATCATCAAATAAGTCAAAACAACCTAATATAGAAAACTAATTACTACCAGCAGGAGGGACATTAGAGAGTGAAGGAGACTAAGTGAATGGAAGCAGCAGTAATACCGTTTCTACCAGCAAGATAAAAAGAAGTGCATTACTAGATGTGCTTGTTTACTTATTCTAATGATATGGTAGTAAAAGAGCTAAAACTAACTTGAAAGGTGCCTATTTTAGACTTATCAGAATCTGGAAACACTCCTGAGAACTAAAGACTGCGTTACATAATTAGGAGTTGTAGCTATAACACGGTGCCTCATATTGTATACAAATGACAAAGAGATTTGCAAAAATTAGAAAGGTTGAACAAAAATGTACATCTGCTTCAAAACTCTCTAATTATATACTACGTTGGCTAACTAAGCATAAAACAAGCTCAGAAGAAAAAAAGTGCTGCATCACATAAGCTTTGTTCAATATTGAATCATTCACTGATCTATCATATCACTTGCTACATCCCATTTGACATAAGAGGTAAAGAACAGAATTAAAATTAACAGATAAATAATGCATAAGTAAACTTGATTAGTTTTCTTATTAAAAACATCACTCTAAATGAGAGGAGGTGCTAGAAGACAATACAGTTTGTACACTGCTTTCCCATGAGCTGCTGAATGGTCTGATGTGATAAATTTGCATAGTCTGAAGCACACAAAGAGCTGATTAATTGAAACCCTTACAATGCTTCTGGAAGCAGCTATTGTAAAACAATAACCATAGGAACTTTACAAAATACACATGGCTGAATGAGTCAAGAGCTTAATAAAATGTGTGTTCAGGATACACTATTTGGAAACAGAACGAGAGATTTTTATTCTGTGCCATAAAATGCTAAATCACCCTAATTTCAGAGGTTCAGTTGAGGATTTACTGAAAAGGTCAGAAGGTTACCTGTTTGCTGCTCGAGATAAAAAATGCTGTAATTTTCTTCTTAAGCCAGCAAGCTAAGCAGCAGTTTCACTGCAAATAAATAGAAAAAAACCCCAACAAACAAACAAACAAGCACACACACAAAAAAAAAAACCACCAAAAAACCCCCCCAAACTTATAAGAAGTTTTAATGGCATTCTGACATCTCATTTTCTGATATTCAACTTCTGAAGATAAAAATAAGGTAAGAAATTCCCACCTTTCCTGATGCCTAATAACTACTAATCATCCCACATTCCTGTGGTTGATAACAGCTAATTCTCTTTAATGTCACTTCAGCCATTTAATTCCTATAAAGCCACTGATGTTTTATTAGAGATAAAGTCCTAAGTAACATGGAGGGAAATGACATATGTGGCCATTTAAAACTAACATCTCACTTCACATGTTCTGCCCGTATGTACTGTACGAGTGCCCATTAAAAAGAGCAAGACAAGCAAGCGGTTCTCAGCTATGAAGTTAGGCAAGCAGAAGGCAAATGCTCAAAGTAGTCAGTTTTAAAAAGTAAGCAAGGTCAGACTTTGGCAGATAAGAGGTATTGTCATGAAGTTTATGTAGTCGACAATGCCGTGAATGGATTTTGTTTTGACACTAAAGAACGTGGTTCATTTAGGAAAACAAAGACCATCTTTCATGAATTTAAACTTGCTTCCTTGTCTTTAGAGTTGTTTAAGTGCAGATACTTCAGAAAGGTTTAATCCTTTATCTTAGATCTTCAGCTATTAAAAAGCTTCTGTTTGCCAGTTCAAACAATCTCTTGCTTAAATACAGTTTTTCCACTCCTCAGGAATACTGTTCAGTATTGCTTAGTTCTGTGATCTACAGGACCTTTGTTGGAGGTGTTAATCCTTTTTCACATGAGAGACTGAGAAATGTTCTTTCAGAGAAGTGATATATTGCTTTTTTTCACATCAAAGGAGACCAACTTTTTCCTCATTGTGGCTTGTAGCAAAGCAAGAGGAAATCTGGAAATATAATAATTTAGTTTGTATGGAACTCAGATGAAGCTTCTTTAGCTTAACAATCCTTTAGCCTTCTGTGCTTTGAAAAGTGTCTTTGCTTGAGGAATGCAAGATTAAAAAAACCCAAACAATTAAAAAAAAAGTTTCTTTATCCTTCTGGAAAAATATATGATGCAATACAGTTAAATCAGAGTCCTACAGTTCAGGATAAATCCTCCCTGGTAGGTAGATATTTATTTGTCGACAATAGAAGTGTAAGAGGTTTTTTTAGACTAGAAGGATGGTTCCAGCCCCAAAGATGTCTGCAATGTCCAGTTTGAAGATGAACAGTGAACTAAAAGAAAATATTTGCATTTCAGAACACAACATGATGGCCTTGTTTGTTGTTTGGGTTTTTTTTGGTGTGGGTTTTTGTTTGTTTGTTTTTCATTTGGGTTTTGTGTCTTTTTTTGGTTTGTTGGTTTCGTTTGGTGTTTTTAATTCTCCCCATACAGTTCTTTGTTGACAGGTCTGGAAGGAAAGACTAATTTTTACAGGCAGTTTGGAAAGAATGTATTTAAAACATGGACTTGCATGAAAAGAGGGTGTGGTGGACAGGCCAGAAGTGGTGACCCTTGCCAATACCATCTCTTTTGCACGCTTTTAACTACCTCAAAATTATTACTACAATTCCTCAGAATCAAATTTCACCTTTACACATTCCTTCTAGAAAATAAAAGTATTTCACAGAAAAGATTGACAATGCAGAGAGAAAAATGCTTTCTCCTCGCTGAATGAAGGTACTTGTTAGTTTAAGCTCATCACAGGCTTAAATGACTGGCTTAAAGCTAACATTCACAAATTAAACTTGAAGTGGTAATCGCCTGCATTCAGATGATGATGAGAGAACAAATTCAGGGCTAATTGAAAGTTCTCTCAGTGGAAAATGTTAAACTGTTAGCATTATGACTTGTGTTTCGTAATTGTCTATATTCCTCTGTTATGACCGATCCTTCCCTCATTTCATGTCAGAGAAGGTTGATACTAGCTGTATTTTTAAACAGCGAAGGAGATCTTCCCTTCCCTTTTCATGCCTTTTCTCTAGTTCTGTCATTACCTGTAATCCAGCATCAGTGCCAGTATCTGGTCCTTTGCTGTATACTGAAGTTGCATAACACACTGAACTCCACCATTCCTGTCAGTAATTTTTATTCTTGATATCTAACACATGTATCTTCTCCACTGAGCACATTTGTCCTTTCTCCCATTTATTATAACATATTTTCACCTAATGTACTCCAAGCCAGTGACCCGAGAGGTTTACTACCAGGAAGGCTATGTATCCTAGAAGAATGTAGTGATTTAGAATATGATCACACCCCTGACAAGAGATTACCACAGATTAATGCACTGACAGACAGCTAGCAAGCACATGCTTCCTAACTCTGTAACACAACTGTTGTAATGTTCCCACTCAGATCTCCACAGGTATTTTACTTGTGTGTGGGAGGGAATTACTAACTTCATGGTTTTGGGGATATTAAAGAAAACACCACCAGATTCCAATGCAAGGCATATGAATTGTTTCTCCATTTATATCAGGGATGTATATCAGGGATTGATGAGTAGCAAAGGTACTCACGAGATGCCTGTCCTTCAAGACCTCTAAAACGACCTTCCTCTAGACCATGAGATACCTTATGTGCATTTCGTGGTATGGAAGGCTCTCTGCTCCCTGAAGCCACACTGCAGCCTGCCTGACACAAGGCTGATTCCTTCTGTTATTCTCCTACTTCAACCTTCTCTCCTCTGACAGTTCTAGATTTGTGAAGCACCCTTTTTCCTGATTTCTGGAGAGGTAGGAAAATCAGTTCTATTTAAATCCTGTTCACCTATTTCAACAGGTGCCCAAAGTAGGAGAAAAATCTTACCTGCTTAAATTTTTCATGCAAATGCCCATCAATATTTATAACGATTAACCAAGCAGCTTCTTTAATATAAGTTGTAGACTACTGTACAGTCCTGCACAGTTCTGATTGTTTTGTTACATAATAATTTGCAGCTTAGATGCCAAATGCCACTGATAAGGAGAAAGGACTAATTAGACAAAGCTCAAAATACAGGAAGAAATGGGCTTTGCTCCAAAAGTGGTCACAGGCTTAAGAGTATTGCACATCTCCATTGTGTATGAGATGAAGTTATTTGAAAGAGACTCTACACAAAATCCTCCTGAGGTAGAATCTTCTTGGTGAGAAGGAAGGAAGGAATGGGGCAGCTGAACCATTCCAACTGCTCAACTCTTTCTGTTTGCCTCTGAAGCTAATGATCTTGCCCTTCACTTAACAAAAACTACCCTAGGTGGCTGAAGTGCAAGAACTAGATGGGATTTTAAAAGGAAGTCAAGAATGTACTGCTGCTCATTTACTTTTTGAAACCTTCCAACAAATCACTTGGGGACTCAGTAAGATGAGCTTCCCAGTTTTAGATCAAAAGCCATCTTGAAAATACAAAACTACTTCAGTTTCACCTGGCCACCTCATTGCCACCGATGCTTATGAACTTCTGTAGCCCCAGAAGGTCAGAAAGGACCTCAATTTTAACTTAAGGCTACACATGTAAAGTAAATGCAAAGCATAATACAAATGACTGCTTACTTGTGCCTAGGGTCTCTCCTCTCTCTTCTTCATACCTCTTCCCATCACACTGACACTGAATATGCTGAAGCTGATCCTGTTCAGGCTTCATTTAAGAGAGTTCTAGAACTGGATACTGCCTGTGTGCTGGTGGCATCTGTTGCAGTTTAATTTTTTTTTCACTGGCTCAGATCTACATACAGATGTTGTGCAAGCACCAGCTCTCTCCTGACTGACTTCAGGGCATATTTACACACAGAGTTCTCTGGTTCTGCTCCAAGAATACAGGATGTGAATCAGCAGAAGATCAAACCCAACATGACTCTGGGAGTAGAGTGGGACCCTGTCACAAAGTGCTGGAAGGGACACTCTCAGGGACCTATCTCTTTAGCATGTATCTTCTGACAAAAAGAAGACTGCTCCTGAAAGGCCAGAGGATGATCTGAGTCACACTTTTTTGCCATTAAAGTCAAAGGGAGTCCATTGTTTTTTTAAACAGATATGGAAACAGTCTCCTGATTTTCATCTTACTATTGACATCAATACTAGTGAGCTACAAGCCACAAAGAAGCTTCCTAGCAGGTTATCCATTTTCAATTCTCAGTCTGAAGATCCAGAGGTGCCCCAGATCATGTCCCAGGTGTATTTTTAAAAACATTTTCTACTTCTTTCTGGGATCTGCTGGTGCACTCCTAGTTGCATTCCTCATTTGTTCCCCTTTTACACCATGGCTCTGAGCTACCTATCTGCACACTGGTCTTTAGAGCAGTATGCATGCACAGGCATGCAGACATCCCATTCCATCTCTGGTTTTTATTGTCCATACAGAGTAGGCCCTTTCACTCTTTCCTCCAATCTTTCTCTTGATAACCCACTGACAAACCTATCACCTAAAACCAAATTCACGCTTTGAAAAAAAAGAAACAACCAAACCTCAAAGTCTTGTTAAAAATTGGCAACTACTGCATTTTCCAGCTTCTAAGTCAACAGCGAGTTGTGTTTTCCAATTCCTCTCCTCATCTCCAGAAACAACATTGTTAAATGAGGTGAACTTAAAAAAATATATGTTCTTCTACAGCTGCATTCATAAAAGAACTGAACCAATGAAGGGAAACATGCTTGATGATATTGAGTATGTACAGTAGGCATATTCAACATGCACTGATTTTTATTAAATGTGTAGCTTACCTTTCTGCCCATGACGACTGCTAAATTTATCTCCAATTTCTGGACATCTAGTTTGCCTCAACAGCATTTTGATCAAGAAAGCATCCTCTGCATTTGATGAAATCATTACTTTTTCAATATAAGAATCAGTCGCACCTTTGTAGCTAGCATGAGAAGACAAAACATGAATTATACATCTGTGAGCCAAACACAAGTAACAAACAAGTTATCTGTGTTTTGGTAAGCTTCTGGTCAAACTGTAGTCATGGAACTTATATATGGGAGGCCAAGGGAGTAAAGATCATATGTATATATAGTTTTAAAGTTCCGGAGTCTGGTGTGTTTCTGGAAAAGAAAATGCTTAAGAGATACAACATGAAATATTATGAGATATAAAATGAAACACACAGAAGTGCAACAAACCTAATTCTGCCTTTCTGATCTGGGAAACAATTGCTCGCCTTGCTCTCTGCTAATTTACTAAACTGTCAAAGCTATTCATAGAATCATAGACTGGCTTAGGTTGGAAGGGACCTTAAAGATGATCTAGTTCCAATCCCCCTGCCACAGGAGGTGTACCCCCCTCACTACGTACATACATGTGTTCTCTGCCTCCTACTCACCTTACTTTTCTCCTGCTTCTCCATCACTTAGCCATGAGTGACTGCTCTGCCTTCTACCAGTGTCTGAGCTCTCTCCTCAGTTTCCCCTGGGCACCTACCTACTCTGTGATTTCTCTCTGTACATAAGTCTCAGGGAGGGTTCCTCCCTCTCTTTGCAATTCCAGCCTTTCTGGTGTCAGAATCTTACTTATTAGTGACTCAGTGGCTAGGCACTTCTGAAAATAACCTAGGCTCTGAAAAATCAAGACCTAGAGAACGAGGTATAATTTGCAGAGGGAAGTTTATTCCTTTAAATTTTCTAGAATTTAATATTTTCTCCAATACCTTTCCTCCCTGTACCTTCCCCTACTATAAAGTTATGATGCAACATACGTTACTGGCACATCTTTGTACTGTGGCTGCTGAGGTACACTACTCCCTTCCAGAGGTGTCTGGGTCACAGTTGGCATAGATTTGTTCACAAGGACTTGCTTATTTTCTACTTTTTCACCTAAAAAAGAAAAAGAAAAAAAAGCACCATGCAAATATCTGGCTACCTAAGTTAGCAATACATTTTAAGCTTCAAAAAAAAAGTAAGCTGGAAGACAAACTGGGAGGAACAGGTCCAAGAAGCATGCCATGTTATTTTATTAAATATTGCACAATAAGGGAATCACTAAACTAGCTTTATTTTCAGTAAACCAAAGCAGCTTGCATGCTGGGTGCAATATGAGACGAGCTATTCAACATACTCTGGGTCTAAAGAATACAGGAAAGCATCTGAAATCATCTGCCATATGGAGAAAATTAACAAGTTACACTATAACTGACAAATTTTAGAAATTCACACCTAAATTTGGGATGTACCATCATTTCCACAACGAGCTGTGCAAGACTACTTTCAGGCTCTCCTTGCAGTTACTTTTTCCTACTGCTCCTGGTCTCATAGGACAGCTGTTTTCCCCTCCATTCCCTTATCCTGCCCTTCACACAGAAAACCAGATCAGTAGCATGCCCAAAGAGACTAGTGCACATCAAGTATCTGCCTCCCACCTCCTCCACAAAATTACACTGAACTTCAGCCTCTCCCTCAGTTCATGTGGACAGAAAAATTTCAAAGAGGTTTTTACCTACATGCTGAGAACAGCCTCACTCTGGAGTCTAAGCCAGTCCCATCTATCCCAACACTTCAGAAGATTTTTGCCTTTTTTTATATAAATTTGAAAGCTCCATTGTGATGTGTTAAAGAGCAAAAGAAACCCAGTGGTGTTGCTGTAGTGGAATTAAGTTTAGTACCTTTTACAGTACCTTTCTTATTAGATCTCCACAGCTCTATTAAGTCATTTCCTAATTGAAGGATGACAGTACGGGAGGATTCTCTCTCAAATTTATTTCCATTGGAAAGTTACACACTTATCCTCATAACTAAATGCGGATGGATTTGCTTTCTTATCTCTCTCCAAACATGCTACAGAAGTGTTAAAACCAGAAGGTTTCATTTCCTCAAATAACTACAGTAACTGACAGCACACTAGGAGATTTTGATGTATGAAATCCAAATAATAAGGAATCTGTCCTTAAAAGCCAAAAACAACAGAACATACAAGAGACAAACAGTAAAAAGTGACAGTATTAAATGTTTGCCAGTTTGGGGACATAAGAGGGATACATGTTCTAATGCTTCACTAGAGTCACACTGTGAAAGACTTAACTACTTAAATGTAAAGCTCCCTTTTCTCATGCACAAAAAAAACCAAACAAACCAATGTCTGGTACCATGCTGCTTCCAGAAACGAGTATTTGTAGATTTTCCATTAAATTAGTATTGTGAACTTCATGGAAAAAAAAATAGTTACACTAAGTATAAAACAAGGTACACAAGAAATATTAACAGAGCATCAATTTTTACCTCAGATGATGAACAGGCCATGACCAAACGTGTCATCTGACATACCTGGAGAGCAGATACCATCAGCATCCAAAATTTCATGGCGCCAGATTGGTTTACGGGTAGCTGCATCCAACATGGGACCCATAACTTTATCAAATGTCTGGTTTGTGTAACGCTTCAGTGTACACTTGGCATTCTTGTATACAAGACACCTTCCAAAACCTAAAATACAACACAGACTCATCTGCCTAGGAGCTCAAAGATTCTTTAAAACACTATCAGAATAAAACGAGAACGCTGATCCACCTGCTGAGCTACTGAATATAAAATATTTTGTTATTAGCTAGATTATTCCTTGTCTTGAATATGCCTAACGTTGCACATGGATACTTAGTTGATCAATATTTAAAAATCAGATCATGCATTTTTAGGCACTGGACCACGGTCCAATTCTAAAGTTGTGCTAATCTGCTTCTACACCTCTGCACATGCACACATGCAACATTTCTCTTACCTTTGGTGGTCCACAGGCAGATGTAACATCAGGAAAGAGACTGTATCAGATTGAGAACAGCACCTCTCCCTTTCAGGAGCTCTAAGAAACCTGAACTTCTACTCATGTTTGTGGTCGACACAAGCTAACCTACTAGGAAAGCACTGACTGTTTCATCTAACTACCCCAGTACTTCTTTCCTGGCTAAAAGAATTCTGAATTACGTATACTGTTATAAAAGAGGTTGGCTTTGCATTTTAGATGAGAAAAGTAGCATCTCTGGAATTTTTCCCCAAGTACAGCATCTAGACACAACACTAAACAGAATTACAGACAGCCAAGATCAAGACTTTCTAATAATGCTATGTTATTTTAGTTCATTTGAAAGATGGCCATGGGCACATACAGTACATCTATATCTTTAGATTATGTCAAGTAACTCCTGACAGGCACCACAGCTCACCCTGTAAATGTTACCAGTCTACCAGAAAAGAAAACATTCAATTTTAAATCATGCCTGTTGTTGTTTTAGAAAAGGAGGCATAAATTAAATGCAGCAGACATTAATGCCAAAGATACATGTCTAGGAATACTATTATTGCTGCCTAGCAACTAGGAGGAAGGGAGTGTGGGAGGGAATAAAGTGATGGAAGAATCTGATTTTGGCCACCCAAAACTAAAACCAATTTGATCACACTGCATCATGCCTTCTACACACTTCTACTGTGTCAAGGAAATTTATTTAGCACAGAGAGAGTAGAGAGACTATGTTTTCAGGCAACTCTCCTCCAGCCCCCAGCAGCATTAACATAAAGCACTGAAGAACTGTGAAGAGAGCAAGAAAGGCGAGCCCAGCACAAACATAGGTTTCACTTGATTACTTTGTATTTGGTGCTTATTTATCTTACATTTGTTTTGTAAACTGAATATTTTCAAATGGGACAATTTTCAGTTGTTTTTGAGGTCAAAAGTTACCCATTTTTAATTCTGATACTCCATACTCAGTTTATTCACATGTTGGCAACCAGACTGCACTATTGCATGCGTGGAATTACAATTGTTATTCATGCAGAAAACCAACAAAAGCATTCAAAGCTGTTTTGGAATTCAGTTCCTTAATTGGAGATGTAGTGTTCATAACTGCAGTAAGAGCTGTTATGGGGTAACACCATGAGACAAGTGTATTAAAAGATGTATTAGGACACAAACTAGAGATGTAGGAAAGAATTGATGGTTCTTACCTCTGTCCAATGAGGCCTTGTTCAAGACAAGAGCATCTTCAATGTCATAACCACTGTAGCTCATCACAGCGACTGTGGCATTCTGTCCAGCAGGCAGTTTCTCAAAATCTATCAGTTCAATTGTTTTTGTTTTTACCATTGGTTTTTGTGGATAGGCTAGAAGATACATAAGAGTATCTATCCTGTTTCTTTGATTGTATCCAATAGTACCTGCATGTAAAAGAAAAACAAGTGTGTGAATATTAGTGAGTTTCCTATCAGTGTTTTGGCTACAAAAGTAACAAAATGCAAATTAACTACAATCACAAACTGAAGGATTTAATCTAATAATAGAAATTCCTCAAGAAAAGAAGGGGAAAAAAATCATGGAGACTGAACCAAAACAACTTTATATTATTATATTTCAATAAATAGGTAAGTGGCCTTCTTAATTTGAACTTCCAGGGAAAAAAACAAAACAAAGCAAAGAACAACAAAAGAAATTAAAGTCAAGTCCTATAAATGACTGAATGCAAATAAGATCTCTTTTTTAAACATGACACTGAATGAAACTGCAAGTATGGTCTACTTTTATTGTTCCAATAGCCATAGGGGTTTTTTTTGGAGAGCTGAACTTGTATTCCATAGGCCTGATCCAAAATCTCATGAGAATCAATAGAAAGACTCCCATGGAGTTCAAGAGGAACTGTGGATCAAGCTCTGCATCTTCCACATCATATTTCCTTCCTTTTCTGGGCAATAATTAGTTCAACAGCAGCCCGTGTTAGAATGTTACAAAGCATACAGTTCACAGCAGCCAAGAGTGATTTACTTTCTGAAATTAGAGGCATCATTGCTAGAAAGACTACAGTAGAAGTTCTCTCACAATATATTTGTCTTTTTACATGAAATTAATTTTAAATTTACGGTTCAGAATTCAATCCTTTGTATAGACCTCCCAGCTTGAGACTGAAATTTTTGGCCCTGTCCCATCAGACTGCCAAAGTGTCTTCTGAAATCTGAGGAAAAAATAATTAACACCCAGCAGGGAAACATAAACCGTTGTGTAACAGAACAAAAGTTAAGGTAATCATATGTTATTAGAGTTTGCTGTACCAGGACTATGCTGTGTCTCTAAGCAATTAAGAAATTACAGCCTGAAAAGTTAAAGTTTTAAAACTCTAAGTGCTAAATATTCTGCAGTACTTCTGCTTAGGAGGTAAGTCTTTCAAAACATTCCTATTTTCTCCTGCAATTGCAGAGGCTGGCTGCTGTCAAGGGAAGGTAAAAGCACCCAAGACTTCACATAGCCACAATATAGTGCAGCTAAACACAAATCTGCTGCTAGGGGAGGCCAGCTTCACATTTTAGTTGCATCTACCTGCAATTTCCCAATGTCTGCGTTTAAATAAAATGACAAGAAAATCAAGTATCTAAAATCTGGCAGCATCAAGGGCATTTCCAAAGACCCATCCTGTCCTTGGCACTAAGCTCTCTCTACTAAACCACCACAGGTCTACTGTTCCCAAGGAAGAGAACAGGGAGATAGCTCAACAGGCACCATCTGAAAATAAGCGGTTATAATCGGCTCTTGCACGCCTGGTCTTCTCTTGGTTCTAGAAAGTGGATTTGAAGCCACAGGCAGAGCATTTTCAAACTGCAAAGAAGATTTGTTAGAGTTGACAAGCTTTACTTGTCACTTGCTATTCTGTCTTTTTCTCAGAGAAAGAAATTATTCATCCCTGAGCAGTATTTTCTGTCTCCAGTTTAAGCAGAAAGTTGGTAGGGCCTTGATTCATCAACACTGAAGACATTCCCAGGCACCTTCCTGCAAGGTCCACCATCTGAAGGCCCTATTAGTCCTGACATTCTCTTAGCCTAAGTATTAATCATTGTTTTCATGGAAAAAAAAAATATATATATGTAAAAAACACTGGTTTTCTTACTATACAGCTAGGAAAATCTACTTCAAAATTAAAAGCTTCAGGTTTAGACCATTTCTTCCCACTGCACCTAGAATGAATGTGTTCTTTGAAGACAGGTTATCTGCTGTAGAACTCATTAAAGGTTTCATGTAGAGGTACATTTTCCTGTTGTTGAGAGAAATCTTCTGCTGAGTAATCCACGCCAACATTCACTTTTGAAATGCTTACAATTTTTTTCCCCACAGAGATGCTTCCAAGCTGTACCTGCTGTGGTTCACTGCCTAGGGATATTAAGATATGGTAAATCTGGAGCACCTGATCATAGCTAAACTTGCCCTTTCTATCCCAGTAACAATCTGTGGAGGCCCCCTGTGTATCAAGGATTACACTTTTACATACTTCAGGGAATGCAAATTATATCTTCAGGTATTTCAAAGTTGGCATTTTTATCAGAGGTTCAGACAAACCTAACAGAACTGTTACTGTTTGTATGAGACCAGGAGCCAGACTGACATTGCTGAGATTCTGAGCCTTAATAATATTTGGGCAGTTCTTCAGGAGTTGAATGCTGTACCATATCAAATGGAAAACATACACATCCATCTCTCTCTCTCTTTCAATGCTGGATATCCTTGCAGGAAAGAAACCGGTTAGAGAATTATTCAAGAGCACAAGTGAAATTAAGGAACCAAAAAGCATGCAGTACATCAGCAGCATTTGTCCTAATTGCTACAATTTAATGGTTATACAAATAATGCCTTCTCTAGATTGGTCTAACAAACCACAGCCTTAAAACCACAATCTGCTTATTTAAAATTAAGCAGCAGCTCTCTTCTTCTGAGGGCTGGTGCGTCGGGACGAGACCTCCATGTGGGCAATGAAATGAAGTCAGTCCCTAGCTTTACTTCTGTTGAGTTCTTGTTTGCTTCAGCCAAACAGCCAAGCAAAACCAAAGTATAATTAAAGTTCACCATAACAAACCCTGCTCACAATGACACACATTTATAATTATCCCAAGAGCAAGGACCAAATTTTTTAAATATTTTTTTTATTAGTGATTAGCCCTGTTGAAAGCAAAACACACAAGGTTGACCTGAATCCAAAGATAATTTTCTTGCTTCTCTCAGCGCTTGGTATACTCCAAATGGACATATGCATTCCTTCCTTTTTTCCATTTCATAGACTCATAGAACCATCTGGGTTGGAAAGGACCTTAAAGGTCACGTAGTTCCAACCCCCCTGACAATGGCAGGGGCACCTCCTACTAGATCAGGCAGCTCAGAGCCCCATCCAGCCTGGTCTTAAAAACCTCCAAGGATGGGGCTTCCACCACCTCTCTGGCCAACCTGTTCCAGTGTCTCACCAACCCCATGGTGAAGAAATTCTTCCTAACATCCAATCNNNATTCTATCATTCTTCAGCATGAAGTAATCACTCTAAAAATACTATCTATTGATATTTAGCATCAATGAGATATTGTTGTTCTGATGCAGAAGGTTTTGAAAACTCACCAGAACAAACAGTCAGCTAAAATATGCATTTATCCAGTTCTCTGGTGTGTTACAGCAACATTAAACTGTGCAATCAAAATTACCAAGTGTACAGAACTCAATCTACGTAAGATATGAGCCAAAAGGGCTATTATTGCACATGCCAAGAAAAGAATTGCTGTACTGCTGTATTTCCCCTGATTTCACCATGGATTTTGTAATATTCTGT
>VWZY01000675.1:269656-313067 GCA_013399075.1 Chloroceryle aenea | reverse complement strand
TTGTTCTGATGCCGACTGTTATGAAAACTCACCAGAACAAACAGTCAGCTAAAATATGCATTTATCCAGTTCTCTGGTGTGTTACTTACAGCAACATTAAACTGTGCAATCAAAATTACCAAGTGTACAGAACTCAATCTACGTAAGATATGAGCCAAAAGGGCTATTATTGCACATGCCAAGAAAAGAATTGCTGTACTGCTGTATTTCCCCTGATTTCACCATGGATTTTGTAATATTCTGTCCTTTTATATGAGCATGAACCAATAGAGAAAGAAGTGCAGTTGTTAAATGCTGCACTGAACATTGTGGAGGGGGCTCCTGCTCAGCTCAGAGAAATTTTCACAGTACGTGTATTAAGTTATCTGGATTTTCACCAGCTGAAATTATCTTTTCACTGTAGAAAGGTTAGGAAGTCAGTTAAAAAAGATTATGGGTAAACTGTGGAAGTAGTCTGGCTCACTACTGTCTCAGCACTTCTATGCCTGCTACCAGGGAGGGAAGAGCTGGCAAAAAGAGACTGTGTTGCAGAGCAGAAACACTGCTGCTCCAAGATTAGTGGCAGAACTGCTCCTGAGGTGCATAAAGAAGAGTGTGTCCAGCTGGTCAAGGGAGGTTCTCCTCCCCCTTTACTGTGCCCTTGTGAGACCACATCTGGAGCACTGTGTCCAGTTCTGGGCTCCCCAGTTCAGGAGGGACAGGGAAATACTAGCAAGAGTCCAACACAGGGCTACAAGGATGATGAAGGGACTGCACCATGTCTCCAATGAGGAAAGGCTGAGAGCCCTGGGGCTGTGTAACCTGGAGAAGACTGAGGGGATCTTATTGTTTACAAATATCTGACGGGTGGGTGTCCAGTAGAAGGGGCCAGGCTCTTTTCAGTGGTGCCCTGTGATAGGACGAGGGGCAATGGTCACAAACTGGAACACAGAAAGTTCCACCTCAACGTGAGGAAAAACTTCTTTCCTGTGAGGGTGATAGAGCCTGGAACAGGCTGCCCAGGGAGGTTCTCGAGTTTCCTTCTCTAGAGATTGGAAAACCTACCTGGATCTGTTCCTGTGTGGCCTGCCCTAGGTGATCCTGCTCTGGCAGGGGGGCTGGACTCAATGATCTCCAGACGTCCCTTCCAACCCCTATCATTCTGTGATTCTATGATCCTATGGTTCTATGAACTGGGCCCTGGCCACAGGGCACCCAGGTCCAGCTGTGATGACCAGCAACAGCTGGGTTTGCCTTGATGTTTGTTTCAATTCTCTGCCAATAGGCTAGCCATACAAAACTGGGGAGCACTTCAGCTCTCGGCCCATCAACAAGCCTTTCTGAACTGTCTAAAAGCAGCAACACCCAGCAGTTAGTTCTTTGAATCATATTTTTCTTCTCAATTCAATTTTAACATGTTCAGCTGGTTGTAGCACAACACAAAGTGGGATATAAGGCCTTTGCTATTTCACAGAAGCAAAATGGAAAGTACATGATACAGTAAAATTTGGGGTTCTTTTGGTAATGTCAATGAAGTTGCTTCAATGTAAACCTCTGCAACAAAGCTCTCACCCTTCTACCACCCTCCTCTCGAGTACCTTCTGCTCTTTCACAGCTGAAGTAATAATTTACACCCAACCCTCCTTTTCCTTACTCAAGACTTGTGTTATGACATTTGGGTTGAAACTATAATGCACAGTTGGGCTACACGAGCATCCAACCTTCTTTGTGTGCCCACACTGCCACTGTGACAGCTGTGCACGTGCAGCTCTTGTACCACACTCCAGTGTCACAGAGGTACAGTGTGTAAAACTGAGGGATTTACTATGTCTTAAAGGAATTTAAAGCTCCATTTAAAATTATTTCTCTAATTGTAGGGGTCTTTGATCCTCTCAAACATTATTTTAGCAATGCATGGACTGCAAACAGTACCTACTCTTGTATTTTTAACTCAGGTTTTAAGCTACAACTGTTAACTTTGCACTGAAATGAGAATGTTCAGCTGAGATCCTTGCAGCTGCTTTTGTATTTGCCACCTAATCATAACTTCCCCCCAGTCTTACAGTTCAACCTGCAACATATGGTAAATTATCTATGCAAAAACAGAGGGATTTCATTTCAAATTTCATTTGACTGAAATCCAGTTTGCTAAGTGCAATCCTAGTCCCCCAAGATGTTTCATTCTGGCTGGGAAAGGGAGGTATTATTTCAGGACATGTAATGTTATCCTTCCAGAAACAGTATTTTAATACTTAACACTTTTCAGGGATACTGGATTATAGACCCTATTGCAAGCTCTGACGTCCACCCTCCATTACCTGTGTTTTCACACCTTTCCCTAACTTGGTGGTGCTTAAAAAGGAGCTAAGGCTGTCCAAAGGTGCTGGTACAGCCCTGTGACATGGTCAGAGGAGGTCAGTGTTGAGTAGCATAAGGCTCTCCTTTCCCACTGTGAGACCCTGGGCTCCCTCCATGACCCCAGGTTTTGACAGCCAAGGGAGTGACAACAGTGGACTTGGACGTGAGACATTCCACATGGAAATGTTGGACCAGGAGCTGCTTGGCAATTTCAGGATGGAGAAAGCAAGCATGAAAGGTGGACGGTTACTTAAAGGTGGGGGTGTGAAGTGTTACATTGCTTCTCTTCATAAATGCAAACAGAAAAAAAGTATGTGTAATATTTCAGGAATATCTTCTAGGTCTCATCTGATCAGTAAGTGTAGAGAAAAATCTTTTCTGCCCCTACATATGGCCATTTATAGTGGCTTTTTTTTAAGCAGTTATTACAAAAAGCTTGAGGTGTTTGCAGATACTTCAGGCAGAGCAAAATATAGCTCAGGTCATGTGCCAACTTTTAAAATGTACTTTTATCTAGCTGCTTATTCTTGAGTCAGGTGTTTTGTCATAACAAACCGAAACAAAGGCTTTTTTTATTGCCCAAGATATTCAATGGCTTTTGTGTTCCTAGCGTCAGCAGGAACGTCAGAGGATTGTATCCAAGGAGCTAAATGTGCAAGACCTAGGGTCAAAGCAGCTGAATACACCAACCTCAGAAAACACAGACAATGAATTGCAAATGACACTCAAAACAAAACGGGAAAAAAAACCTTCACACAGAAAACTACAAAAGAACTCCACAGATACTGAATTGGCTTTCTGTACACACTGATCCTGCTTAACTGTGTGTGGTAACTAACCAAACCTTCTGAGACTAATAGTCATAAAATAGAGACTCGGGGGTTGGGGAAAGATAAAGGGTTGGGGGAGAAGTGCAAGGGGGAAGATTGCATCGCTCTGCTTCTTTTTTATTTCCCTTTTTTTTATATTTAAAAGGAAGGACATACATCTGTTGCTACTTTCTGTTATTTTGATGCGCTGAACATGACAGTTCAGCACACAGCAGCTATTTTGCCAATAAGTCTGCTGGAGAAGTCTCACAAAAGGTGCAGTGTTTTGGTTTCTAACACAGAGCACAAAACAAATGGTTTGGTAAACCCAGCAGAAGTGGTAGGTTTTTCAGGACTCTGAGCTGTGCCACTGTAGCTCTCAACTCGTGAGCAAGCCACTGATACAAGCCATGAAACTGGCATGCACAGCCCAAGTCTGAATACAGCTGTCTGAATTGATGTACTACTGATCATGTTCTTCTTGGGACTCACTCTGACTTGACCACGGGCCATGTGACTTGGATGCTTTAACGCTAATTTAGCCGTTATTAAAGGACGGAGTAGAACTTCCCCAGTGCCAATTACTGACAACAGCACATGTACAAAATGGCTGGTTGTTAATGATCAGCTGGCTCGTTTGTAAAAAGAATTATGAAGTGATTGGGATATTAATTTTGTTTCAGTCTTTTTGCTGAGAGACCATTATTTGCCTTTTTCACTCAAAACAGAAAAAGCCCAAAATCTAAACTATGGCTGCAGGAAGTGTTCAAGTAACTAAGCACACACTTTCACATTTTGGTTCCTCTTATTCTCTGCTGTTACTGTATTTATTTATTTATAGGGCACCTACTCAAGTATTCAGGGAAATTCTCTCTCCTTGCTCTGCCTCTCTGAGAGAACAACTTTAAACTCTTTTTGTCTGGAAACCCACGGCACATTGCAGCATAAAAAGAATTAAAAAGCCAAAACACTCTGCCAATCCTGCAGCTATGCTGAAAACTTGAAAGTCATGACAATTATAAAACAAACAAACAAAAAAACAAAACAAAACCCAAACCACAAAACAAAACCCAATAGTGCTCCAGTTTCTCTAACTTTTCTTTTAAAACCTGCAGATATCCTCTCCATTAAATAAAATTCACTGGTAATTATCTGAATATACCCAACTTTCAGACATAAATTCTATATTCCTCAAAGCTAAAGAAGTAGTCTTTTCCCCTTTCTAGCAAAGCTTTTTGATGAACTAGGAAAGAAAGAATTTCTCTGTTTTGTCACTTCTGCTGCATAGCTTCCAAAACTATATAACACTCCAAAATAAGAATAAACAACCCAAATGTCTTACCCATGGCTTGTTTCCCCATGGCACACTGGTAAGTGTTTCTGGGAGACTGGTTGTGGTGAGGATATGGAATCAGCCCAGCACAGACACCAAGTAGTGTGAAAGGCTCAATCTCCAAATGTGTTGTATCTCTTAAAAGAAAGAGTATCAATTTTAGTAGGCTTGTGAACAGACATCTAAACTAGAATTTCTCTCATTTAGTATACGTCAACTCAATTCTGTTCAGGAAAATGTAAGTCAGTAGGAGTCAAAATATGGATTCACTAGGGGATTTTTATTTTTTAAAAAACACAAATTTTTGCTTTTAAGTGTTTCCATGTGAAAAGAAATGAAGGGCAAAAAAATGATGGCTTATGAATTTCCACAGAGGAAAAACCTCCAGACAATGGCAACCTGAGAGAGTTCAGTAAGACAATAAAACATTAGTGTATACAGTAAGACCCAAAATGCTTTAAGGAAGGTCTTCTCAAATTATGAGAGTCCTTCACATCAAATTACTATTCTCAGAGACCTGGAAATCCACTGGGAAGGTAGAGGAAGGAAGAGCAAGACAGATTCAGGTGCTGAAAAAGATAACAGTGCAGTTTTAGGTTTCCAAGGTCAGTTAAATAATAGCAGTTAGAGGGAAAACATCTGTGTCCAAACGAGATCCAGTGTCAGGGGTGATACAGCATAATAAAACACCATTTGGAAAGCTCTGAAAGTATTTTGTAAGTCATTATGTCATTAAAAGGTAGTACTGGTGAGAAGTAAAAAGACCAGGAGAAGGAGTAAAGACTGACGGATAACAAAATTTGTTCTACCTGGCATGAGCTTCAGAGGAGAAAAACCATCTTCAGTAAAGACAATTAAATCGTAGCGTGCATTGGGATTCAAGTGGAGTGACTAATAATTAAGGACAGTTTACAATAAAGCTTGGCTGGAGCAGGTCTGCTTTTTAAATCTAGATAAGTAAGACTTCTCTTGGAAGTCTTTAGGAAGACTTTTTTTAATTAGTTAAATAAATTTGATTACTATATTTTAAGACCTTGCAAAGCAAATGACTGGAAAAAAACTTTATTATGACAACACTCAAAAGACAGCAAAGCATCACAAGTTCAGAAAGGCTGAGGAATTACCCACGAGTACATACAGACTAAAGACAAAGGCCAGAAGGAACTGACATAAACAATGCATGAGCTTCTGGAAAAAATAACATCTGAAAACTCAAAAAAATCTGGAAACCCTGAGGAGCAAGCCTAGTGAAATTATCTACCAGTCCCATAAATCTTCATAAATCATAAAGATGTTTAAGAAACCTAAAAGTCACCTGCTGGTGAGAGGATAGCCACTAATTTTCTCTACTTGATAAAAAGAAACTATGTTAATTGAAAATACTAACTGTAGAACACCAATTGCAGTCATGTAATTGCAAAATGGTCTCAAGGGCCAGTAGCAAACAAAGCACAGACTGCTCCCCCATCTCTAGAACGTCACAGAACTGCTGACACTTCTCAAACAACAAAACAAGAGACTTAAGACTTGCTGATAGTGAAGTTAGCCAATTTCTTCAGAAGGTACCAGTGCATGGGACCATATACACATTTTCAGATAGAGTATTCAACACAAGTATTTTTCCATTGAGGTCAATCCTGTTTCAACTAAAGGAGATGCAACATGAGAGACCTTCAAAACTTTACAAAGCAATTCAATTTATGCAAGTCAAAATGTCACTGACAGAAATGGCCCCCAAAAAGTAGCCAATCTCATAAGTTTGAAATTCAGAGTTCAAAACAGGTAAGGAAGAACTTGAATGCATTAAATAGAGGCAAATCCTCCAAAGAAAAGGCCTCTAATTGGATTGGAAATGTAAAGAGAGGACACTGTAGCTAAAAGAAGCCTAAATTACAAAAGCAGGAATGTTAATGGGATACTTCACAATAGTGATTGTATCAGTTGCACTACCAGAGGAAGTTGTACCAACATGGTCCCACCATTTGAAATGCAAGATGATCAGCTGGAAGAATGATGTAAACAAATCAACTTCTCAGGATGTAGGGAATATCATTACTAAACACAAGGAGCAACACGCTCACGGGCTGCAAGCTCAGAGACTTACAGCACTGTTAGCTACAAGCACTGAAGCTAAACTCAAAACAAGCTGATGGACAACACAACTCTCCCAAAGTTCTTGGCAGTTACTGCAGAGTCACTGACCCACACTAGTCCATTGGAGGTTCACTCCCTCCTGTTTTTGACTCAACAGTGATTTCACGTGATACACTCCCATTAATCTCCCTAGTTGGGTCAGGTGTCCTATAACTTAAACTTTTTAGCCCTGGTGCTTTGTGGAAGTTATTTCATTTGGGCACAAATGACAGCAATCGTGTATGCTCTTCCTTGCTCAGAAGCCAGCCAAGAGCATGCAAAAAGTAATTTTTTGAAGTGATGAAGTCTTCAAAAGCCTGGACCGGAGCAAGACAATTTCATTAGCAGAGTTAATGCATTTCATCTGACCAAGGTTAAAGATAATTGAAGGTCTTGTCCAGCTCCACTGCAACGAATTATGTAATTCTACTGGTTTTCATGAGTACTTGACCAGGACAGAACATTTGGAAAATGCATATTCTGCATAAATCTACTGATCAAACATTTCATGGCAATAACTTCTAATGCCTTACATGCCACCTTCATTTGACATGATGCTGTCAGGGAAACACTGAAAAAAAGTGAAAAGATAGGAGGACTTAAATTTAAAAGTATCCTTCCTTTAATGCGGACTCTCTAATAACAGCCACAAGAGAAGAGGTAAAAACCACAAAGCACCAGGTCCTTCAGGTATGTGGAAAAGACAGTAAATCTGAAAATCTTTCTAAGTGAAAATCACATATCAGGAATGAGTTTAACATATGTGGTAAAGGAATACACAGAATTACACAGACATTTTTATCAGGGCCTATCATACATCCAAAAGACAGAGGGAAGGTCTCATTCCAATAATTCAAATATTTAGTATAAGCTGATTGTCCAAGGTCCCTCTGCAGCCATAAGAGAGATATATTTTTCCAAATGACAATCATGACATGCTAAGATCATCATTTAACACGTGGAACCATTTGCCTTCTGGATGCCTGTTGCATAAAATTACTTCTAGATGAGCAGCCCAGCGATTAGAACAAAAAAAGCCTCATCCAGAGAAACAAAGGATATACCTTTAAGCATTTCATCTTTTTGAGAGTTAGAAGCAGGACAGATCTCTCAAAACCCAAAAGCTAAACCACGTTTTGCATCACCCTATGGATAATTTAGGATGCATATAAATAGATTTCTTTCATTAGCTTTCATCTGGAGTTGTTTCAACCATTAGCAGGGCAGTCGTGTGTAGGTGTGAAAACAGTAACATTATTAACATGTTTGCATTTCAGAGAGTGACAGTTTCCCCTGTAACAGGGTTTAGTGTGAGTGCATACTTACTTATTAACTGTATGTTCATATAGTGCAATGTTACAGTCATTTTCTTCATTGACATCCAAATATTCAACAAGGCCTTCATGCAAGAAGTCTTCAAAATTCCTGCAGTCAAATTAAAAAAAGCACACTAGAAGTACTGTCCTTTCTTGTATTTCTGCAAAAATAAAACTACATAATACATAATTGGAAGGAACACAACATGTAGTAGTTAACCAAGATAAATAGTTTTACAATAAAAGTTTTGTGCATTTTACATATTTAAAGAAAACTGCATTCTTAAAAATTAATCCTTTTGCCCATTGACTGCTTCACACAGTCTGACAGACCAATGTTACTTGAAAAACTAACTCATATTTTCCTGAATGTACTCATCATCACCAGAAATGCAGGCAAATATAAGGGTAATCTTGTAAGTTTTTGTGATGGTTTTGCAAAATTTAGTTAAAGCTAAATTTAAATGCTTTTGTGCAAGTGTGTTTTTAAACACCCAACCTATGAATTTGCAGTTTCAAAAGTAATTTTGAATGTGCCTAGCTTAGGGTGGTCAAGTTGAAATTCCTTTGAAGTGTTAGATTTTTCAATCAGGAAGAGGACAATACTGCCTCAGGATTTCCACTTGCAGAAAAATGAGGCTGTGAGATCTCTTTATTCTGTATAATCACCACATTTCACAGCAGTAACTAAATAAGCACAGAGTTAATTTGACTTTAAACAGAAAAACTCCAATACACCAATTATTAATTTATACAGAAGAGCATTCTTCTCCCCTACGCTGCTAATCCCAAGAGTGGGAAATACTGATGGATTTCCACACAGTATTTACTTAGGGAAGATGAGTATGGTCTACTTGAATTGTGTACCTGTATCCCTGAGCCAGTTCTTCCATATGCTTATTTGTAACTGCAGGTTTTTGCTTCTTGACAATTATGTAGGGTCTACAATTAATTAAAATACAAAAAAAAAAGTAGTTAGCATACCGAATAGTTAAGCAGGTTATTTATACTTGCAGTAAGAGCCTCTACCTACTCACAACCTTTTTTTATAAAGCACTTTTATAATTTATCCACTATTTTTTTACTGATATAGACACATAAATACAACCAGTAATTATTTACACCTTGGTTTGATACACAGATATCCTGAACTGACACACTGTCTATGCAGTACCCTAAAATTGTACAGGAAAAATCAAGATTTCAGTTTTAAGGAGGAAGCCTTTCCCGACCACCTTCTAAATCTTTAAAGTAATATTTTTAAATTTTTTACATTTTGTTGATGGTTTTAAAAGATTTAACATTTCCCAACCTACAAAGCTAAGAACAGAATTAAGTTCTATGGATATTGCAGGAGCTTCATACAACGTGTGAACAGTTTGTGCTCCAGTACCCACATGCAAGAACATATTTTGCTGTTCCTTATATGATGTAAAGTACAGGCATTTACTATGGGTGACCTCAGATGAATCCATAAATTTCAACACTACTTGGATCTCTGAAGGCTTTCTTGCTGCAAGAAAACACTGACACAAAGGATGGCATGCAAGAATGAAACATCAATGGCTGTTGCTATTTGGACAAGTTGGTCTTACAAAGAAAGAGCAGCAAAATAGCTACAAGATACTCATGGAGTCCACTCTGAAGCCTAAATAACTGTTTGAAGACTAACAAGCCCTTTTAAATGGTTAACAGGGGTATCTGAACAATTGCAAGGTGGGGGGTGTCACAAAGCAAACTGGGTAAACTGGAAATCCACACGATTTCACTCATCTCCATTTTACAAACTGGAAGTTTTGGTGCGTCTCCAAACCTGCAAAATGGAAAATATTAGTCCTGACTGGAAGAGTGTTTGCTCTGTCACTGAATATGCCCCTATGGATCTCTTAACCAAGTGTAATTAACTGATGGTTTGTACATGTACTATTCTGGAGCCCTGAATGCCTCAAACTGCATTCAGCATGCCCTGAGATTCAATTAACGAGTAAGGTGGAATGCCAGTTGTAGTTGTGACTGCTGCTGCTTTAAAGTACGCACAAAGTAGGCACACAGCTAGTCAGTGCTAAAATATGCATATATTTTTTAACTCCTCCTGCCTCTCCCAGTCTCTGCTTTGTTCATCTTTTATGCCTTGTTCTTTAGGCTAATTACTTGGGACTGGAGATGTTTTACTTGTAAATAATGTAGCACAGAGCTGCAATAATCTGAATGGAGTCTCTAGGCTCTACTATAAATTGACTTGATATTCTGTCTCAAAATATTATGTTCCACTCCTTTTTATTTTAGTCACCCAATTCCTTTTTGCTTTTCTCTGTGACATGACTCAAGACACTCTGTCTAATACAGATCATAAGCATCTCGAGGTGGTGACCTTCCTTACAGGTTTATTGAACTCCCTAAATACTTAAGCAAAGAATTAAATCAAAATTGTGAGACATACTTTTTGGTATTCTAGCAAGTGGACATATATGCCTGAGGAATTTGTGCACCAGAAGTAAAGGCCCTTGAAGACAGAGTAGCTTCTCATTCTAAATTGCAATACCACACTCATGGATATCAGGCAAGTGGGCCACTTGTTTCTCACTTCACAGGAAGTAAAAAACCCTCCAAGGACATTGGATATTAGTTAAGATGCCAATCAGGTTGATTTTAATCCTCCTTCCTTTTTTAATTGTGGGTTTGTTTTTTTTTTTAATGAAGACAGAAGATTCATTTTGGTTTGACTTTTGTTTACAGATAAAATGGATGTATTTGTTCGGGGTTTTTTAGTTGCTTGGCTATTTGTTTTAAATGAGGGCTACTTATGGAGAAAAGAGATACTCAGCTCCTACAGAATTTGCTTCAATCTGCACTCATGAAAGCCTTAGCCCAGTGTATTTACAGTGCAGAGAAGGAGGGTTTATAGCAAGTTCACCAGTGAGGCAATTCTGATGAGATGTTTACCTGCACAATCTCCCTCCATCAGAGGAAATGTAGACACATCTGTCAGAAAGATTTGTAGAGATGGAAACAAATTCATTGATATAACCTGCTCGACGCATT
The DNA here is from genome assembly GCA_013399075.1 of Chloroceryle aenea. Taxonomy (NCBI): domain Eukaryota; kingdom Metazoa; phylum Chordata; class Aves; order Coraciiformes; family Cerylidae; genus Chloroceryle; species Chloroceryle aenea. The sequence goes on along the minus strand of VWZY01000675.1, from coordinate 302,097 downwards.
ATCCGAAATGTGTTGACTAATTTCTGATGATCACGGATGACACCGAGGATGTTACCTATTCAGAAAGGGAATAAATTCATGGTGCATTCTTTGCATATCTGAAAATCTTCTTAGAAATTATGGTCACATCTAGCATGCATACTTGTTACAAATACTAAGAGTTGTCATAAAATTTCCCTTTTTGTTCATGAATAAGAATTGGCTCTTTTTTCTCTCAGTAAAGATTAAAAAAAAAAGTGTCAGAATTTCATGTCATCTACCTATTTGCCTCCAAATAGCTTCAGAAACCAAATGCTGTGCTTCATCCAGCTTTCTGCAAATATGTTTCTGCTCAGTTGCCCATTCACCAACTAGTGTACAAAAAAATAACACTCCTGAAGCCTGCAATTTCACTTGTACTGAAATGTCTCTGAGGTTTCCAAGAGTAGACCAAGGAACTGTCCTGCTGCCTTGTCAAATAGTTTAGAAAAACATGGTATTTTTGATACATGTGATCACTCACAACAGCACCAGAATTCCCCCTTCAGCAGCTTAGCTCAACAAGCTATTGTGGATGCACTTAAGTATGCTGATGCATGATGAACAAACAAGAGAGTAAAATTCACTTAAAGAGTCACCTCACCAAAGCCAGTTTAATACATAAAATAAAAATAAATATGGTGTCATTTAAAAAAACACAAAAATTTCAAAGGAGGAGACAAAGTATGATCTTTTAGGAAGCTTGTAAGACAGTACAGAGGTCTTTATACCTTAAAGGACTTGTATGTAACAGATTTTCTACCCTCTTAGATCACATTTAAATCAGAATCAAGTCACTCATCCACAAGTCTGAAGGTTTTTATGGACCAAACCCACAAACATAGATCAAACAGTAAATTGTTTAGTACTAGATCACCTACATTCAAGAACATAACTATATTGCTCCATACCACAGATGGAGCTTGTGAAGGAAGAATCCAGTATTTCTGTGCTGCACTCCCCTCTGGGCCATAAAAGGAGACAGAAATGAGTGCCTGTGGTTTCACTGCTCCTTATATTTAACATACTGCCACAGAAAAGCAGAGCAAAGGAATACAGCTTGGTCAAGCATTGCTTTCATGTAACTGGGAAAAGGCAAGACTGGAGAACAACTGCTGTTTAATTCAAAGGTAAATGGAAAACTTATTCATGGCGACAAACATTAAATACTAGTCCCTGGAAGTGGATGCTGTTGACAAAAGGCTAGTTTTAAATCACAGCTGTAGTTTTTAAAATGTCAGCATTTTGAAAACTGGTATCATAGCACCTGTTGATTTAGAAACACTTAAAAATCAGCTGTAAAAGGAACGTAAGTGTGAAGATACAAAGCACATATACTACATCATCCCTTTAACAAAAAAGGAGGCCTGTTTTCCAAGGCCTAATTATTTATAAGCAAAAGCAAGTTGCCCTTTAAAAGGTCTTAACATTAAAAAGAGAACAGCATTTCTAAACTTTGCAAAAAAATGATATTCTCTTTCTGTTTTTAAAGGCACTTGGTGAATACATATAAAAATACATAAAGATTACAGTAAAATCAAATACTTTCTAAGACTGAAGTTCTGAATTTGTAAATTTCAGTTATTTCCAACTTAACCCTGCTATTCTCCTTTAAAAGTACTTCAGGAATGGCACTTCATTTGGTGAATGCCTGAGAAAGCAAACACATCTGTAATAGAATGTACACATTTTTGTGCTTACTTATTTTGCAAATGTGCTTAAAAACAGCACTGAAATTTGAGAAAAGCTTCCGTTTCCCAGCTAGGCACATTTGCAGTCGGAGTTCTGAGTGACACAACTTCAGACAACTAAGTGCCATCATCTGATCTGTCTACTCTGCCCAATCCTATCAAAATATTTACAGATTAAGTTATCTCCATGTAGAAAATGGCATCTGCAGCTGACTCTGACTCAAAAATTGTTGAAGGGTTTCCAAAGCCTAACTCTCCCTCAGCAGCAGTCAGACTGCTGAACAGTTACATACCATTAAGGAAAACAAGGAAGACATTTGGATATGAAAGTTCTTCACCGCAGAGTAAGTTGACATCTTCAACTCCAAGATTACTGGCTAATTTAATAATTGGGCCATCTTCCATATCTGTAGTAATGTGAGTCATCAGGGCAAGGTTTTTAACCAAACCACAAGCCTAAAATAAAAGAGCATCTTTTATCATTTTATTCCAAAGTATTAATGCTACACATATCTTTTTCTTCCGAAACCATACTTAAGAACAACAGTAACAAAAAGCCAGAGTATAAAGTGAAAGAAATCAAACAGACCATAATGAAAATTAGGAGGAATGAATGAAAGAATTTTCTGTATTACACTGCTATCTAATGTTTTTGCATTTACAAGCTAATAAAAAATACAGGTGATGAAGTTATAATTCTTAACGTACCCAACTATGTATAACCCTCTAAGTCTCTCTTCGAAGCAATAGCTACTTAAAAGCACAATGGAAATACAAAATCACTCTGTTTATCAAATTGTCAGCTTATATGTTCTAACACAAACTTTAATATTCTAAAATAAAAAATATCCAAGTATCTTATACAGTGAAATTTTATTTCAGCTGCTTAATGAAATTAGTTCGTATTTACTACATATTTATGCCAGAAAGTTCAGAGTTCCTCTAGTACTTTCTATATTAAAAAAAACAAAAACAAAACCACAACCTGTCAGCACCAATCATTTTATTGAAATAGCTGGATGACATCTTTAAAGTAAAACATACAAAGATGTTCTTCTCCCTCAAGATAAAGGGTAATAATAGTAATACATGTTTCTAGAAAAAAAAAATCAGGTCAATACTGCAACTTTGAAACAGAACATTTATTACAGAACAAAGGATAAGAGTTTAGGATTCCTCTCTTTCTGCTCTGATCAAAAGAGAGCAAGTAGCTCTGCTGCTAAAATGGGAGTCCTCATGTCATTCTCATCATGCCAAATGATTTCTGAACAGTTTCCAGCCAGGTCACTCGGACAGGAGAAAAAAAGGAAATACCATAAAGAGGACCAGGATGTAAGTATGTAGGATGTGAGAAGACACACAAGTTGTGTTACCAGACTGAGGATGATTATCTCTCCAGAAATCTCCTCATCAGAATACTTCCTCTGATGGAGGATCACCTACTTTAAAATATTCAGTGTCTCCATTCCTCCTCCAGGACAAGTAGTACTGAAAGGAAAACAGAAGTTGCTCACCTCGCCTTCAGGAGTGTCAGATGGGCAGAGCATCCCCCACTGAGATGGTTGTAGTGATCGAGGACCACTCACTTTCCTTGTCTTCTCAAACTGAGAAGAGATTCTAGTCATCATTCCCAGGGCAGATATGTAAGACAAGCGGGACAATACTTGTGTGACACCCTGGCGGTCCATTTTGAATCTCTTCAGAGACCAATTTCCCTGTAGAATAAAATGAATATTTTATAAAAGTTATTTCAGTTTATCCCTGTCTCATCACTACAGTTCTTTTTTTTTTCAGTAGACAGAACTATATCTGAGCAGCTTTGCCCAGCACACGTTGCCCATTTATACAAACCAACTTTCTAATTACCTATCTGCATACAAATTACTAATTATAACAGACTTGCACTAAGTATTAAAGAAAGTTGAAACAAAAGAACTGCTCTTTCAGATAAGAGCATGCTTTTGCTATTATATATTCAATTACACAAAGATTCTCCATCATCTGTACCTCACAGGTAAATCAACACTCAAATTTAGCTAAATTAAATTATTTTCTCTTCCACCTTTATAGATATTTTTTTATTATTATTATTAAAGCTGTCTGTACTTTCTTGAAGCCTTTTATTTTCAGAACCCAGAGTAAAAAGACTTGCTGACGTGTCTTCTCATAGAAGAAGAGTGTGGTGGGGTTAGGTGTATCCACCTTCTCTGGTAGGATTACACCAAATATGAAATGCAAGATCCATGCATTCTTCAGAGGCTTTGTGCCTCAGGACTGTCACAGGCGGTACCTCTTGTGGTTTCAATTAGGAGAAGAGTTCAAAGAACATTCTAGGATACAACTGTTTCCATGCCGAGCAGATTTAATGATCTCTACTGCAAGATCTTGAATTTTGGTGCTGCAGTTTCTGATTCCATGATGGCTACTCTATGTACAATTCCCAGCACCTGCTCCAGTGGGTACAGCAAGTTTCCATCCCAGCTACTACTCTTTACCCCAGACACCATGTTACTGGTCAGTCCAAGGCAGAGAAGGTCTCAAAGGTAACATTTTCCCACAGATTGCCTTTTGCTCATTCCTGCAGCCTTTATGATAAACTCTGCTCACCAACACCAACAAATGATTTGAAGCTCGCTTGCTGTACAACACTGAAATCTTTTTTAGAAGGTGACTGGCTTGGCTTCTTTATTTATTGGTATTTTTATTATTCTTTATTGTATTTATTCTTTATTTTATTGACTGCAAAATTTTGTTCAGTTTTGCAATGAACAGCACCACTGACCCCAAATGATTTTGCTATCTTCTTCCACTGGAGAAACTACCACATAGTCCACAGAACTTTAATTTTTGCTTGTTATAGAAAGTATAATGTATAAATAAATATAGAAAGACATAATGCCCAACAGTCAAAATAAATCTGACCACTTGCTCAACCTTCTCAGGAAGGGTTCACTCACTGACCATTTAATTCTTTAAGGACTGGAAACTTAAGTGGAAAAATACAACAAGAGAGTAGTTTTTCATCACACCCAAAATGGTTGTACCTTTAGTCTAAACTAGCATGTGGTTTCTTCTTCACTACCCAGAAGACTGTGAAATCTCAAAGACTGAAGAAAAAGGGAAGTAAAAATGATGTCTGAAGAAATAATATCAAAAATTCTTTGTGCTTTGGAAGTGACAGGCTGACTCCTTCAAAAGCTGTCCAAAAAAAACCCAAAACGGGGCCAGAGCTGTTGTGTCATCATCCCCAGTGGAGAACTCCCTACTGAACACTCCTATGGACTGGATGTTGCTCCTCAGCTGCATGGGATGATTCTGCAGCCGCTGCAACATCTATTAGGCCTGTGGCACTGCTGCCTGACCAGCCCACTCTTCTGGTATTTTCTGGGGTAAAAAGACAACCTACAAAATATCACTGAACACCACTGTAGAGATGATGCAGTAGTGCTACACATTCTTTTGCATGCTACTGGTGTAATTATGAATCCACTGAGTTATTTCATGCTCTTTGAGACTATCATTGAAGCATTCTGGTGAGATTGGAGATTGTTTTTTCCAAGAATGATTTTTATGGTATTTGCTTAATCTCTTCAATAGTATGCACTGGGCATTGTTCCTGAGAAATTATTTTCAATGCTTAAGAGCAGATGGTGTTTAACTGCTTATGTGGCAGTAAAAAAAAAAAAGTCCAAAGATAGTGGAAGAAGGAAGACTTTATAATATGTACTGAATAGTTTGCAGATTTATCTCTGTCAGTCCAAATGGAAAAACTGGCACTGGCTGGAAGAAAGCACGAGCATTTAGAGAAACAAATCTGTCAATTGCTTTGGTTATGTGCACTGCAGAGATTTAACTACGTTTGGGGCACTCATAAAATTAAATAGTGGTAAGCTTTAACACTGGGATTTGTAAGTAACAGGCTGTTGGTGGGTTTGTATGCAATTTGTGGACTTAGTTTTGTTTACAGGAACTAAGAAAAACCTCAGTTTCATGTTAGTCAGAAAAGCCCTCTCAAGAGTTCCAAAGATGAAAAATTAAGTTACATAAATTTTACCATCTACTAAAATACTTAGACTAATCTAATTTCCTAAAAAAAACATGGATTTCAAAGTTGTTTAAAAACAAGTAGCTAATTTTCAGGAACGATCTCACAAATTGCTGTTGTGGATGTGTGAGGTAAGAGATAAATAAGTAATTGGTTTTTTGTTCTTGTTCACTGGCATGAACGAAAATACCCAACACTAGCAGAAGACAGACACAGGCTAAAATCTAACCAAGACAAATATTTAAAGGCTTCATTCTGTGGTTTGGGTTTTTTTGGCAATAATATGGCATGTAGCAGATTTCTTGTCAAATACTTCAGTATCATTAGCAGAGAAGTACTCATCTCCATGCTGCAAACTTGCTCATACTATCAACTTCATATGAATAAAAAGGCACTGCCCTTAAAGGGCTCAAAATTCAACTTGTTTCTTTTTGCCTACCCGCCCTCTCCCTGCTCCCCAGGATGTCTTCTGTTCATGAGGTTTTCCTGCTGTTTTTCAATCACCTTCTGGATATACGATGTACCCTGACCCCAGCTTAAAGCAGGTAATAACAATACCATGAACCATGCAGTCAAGTAGAACTGAGAAGACCAAGTTGAATAAGTATGAAGATGACAGTTATTTTAAAATTGTTTGTTTCTACCATTAATCTGGACAGGCTGGATCAATGGGCTGAGGCCAATGCTACGAGGTTCAACAAGGCCAAGTGCTGCGTCCTGCACCTGGATCACAACCACCCCAGGAAATGCTACAGGCTTGGACGAGAATGGCTGGGACAGCTTGCCCAGCAAAGTGGTGGAGTCACCATCCTGGGAGGTATTTGACAGACACTTAGATGTGGTGCTGAGGGACATTGTTTAGAGGTGACGTGGCAGTGCTGGTTTAACAGTTGGACTTAACGATCATAAAGGTCTCTTCCAAACAAAACAATTCTATGACTCCACGATTCTGTGATTCCTTCACAAATACTAAATCATCACTTTGAAATAAATGAGGGGGGAAAAAAAAAGTGGTTAGATGATTAATGATTCTTTAGTGAATTCCAAAAGCCCTGCCCATTATAGTTTTACAATTTTAATCTGTAGAGGATGTTAAACAGATTTGCCTTTATGACCAAAGACAGTAGAGTCATGAGAATAAAATTTACAAATTTCCATCAGTCACTGTGGTGGGAAACCTTTACATACTACAATGAAAACAAAAATACTTACTGTGGAGATGGCATTAACCATGCCATTGGTGATTTGGTCTTGACGCATGTGCTTCACTACATCAAACTGAGCTGCACGTTGCTTGGGGATAACCTGGTCAGCAATCTTCTTCAGTTCAGAGTTAAATTTTTTGAATAAATCTTCAAACAGAAGAGAAAGAAGCTGGAAATGCAAAACAATTGGATTAATGGAAAAACTATACTTCTCCAAGTCTGGGAAATGGGGGGGAGACAGACAGAACATATATTTAATGCTTCCACCTTTATACTTCTTGTTAGTTAAAATATACTCTCTGTTTCTCAAATTATGTTTTCCTCTCAAGTTGTTTTTGCCTTGAAGTGTCACATTAGAGGAATTCTCATAATAGAAAGCAAAATAAGTAGAAGAATGGTCTAAATCTATGCATTTATCCCTTTTTGGTTTGCTTTAATCCTTTCTTCACAATATTGGAGCATATCCATCCATCTCTGTGCTATCCATTTACCAACCTTTTTCCATAATCTGCTACGTTATAATCCATTTGATCTAATTCTTCCTTCCTAAAGTCACAAATGCTTTGAAAGATCTAATACCCTAAATGTACAAGCCTGAATTACACACAAGATTCAGAGGCAAGACCAGCTTCCATTCTAATACTGGGTGGAGTAACTGCAGTAAAGCAGTAAGTGAAGAGTCACACTGAGATATTCTACTATTAACAGTAGAAAAGGCTGTTCCAAGACCCCCTTCCCAAGATCTACTTAAAAAGGACAAGACAGACACCCAAGTGCTGTAAGGGACCCTGAAGGAAACAACTCATCAGCACAGGGCTTGGAAGCAGTGCACAGCTTGCAAGACCAGACTGAAGTACAAAAGATGCAGAGTTACTATTGCTTCTGGACAAACTGAACTAAAAGAGAAGCAACCTCTGCTCTTGACCGTTGGCAAGACACATCTCAGGCTACACAGGCAGCTTCCTCACTCCGATACACCTCTATCCTGCTACTTTCTGCCAGGCACAATCTATGGAAAAACAATTACACCCACAGAGAGTCCACCTTGCTCCAACACCTGCCATCCATTTCCAGAAGAACTGTTATCTGGAAAGTGCAATGCTCTTCCACATCTCTCCCTTAAAAAAGATGCCCACAGTTTAAGCAAAGAAGCTCTGTAACACAGCTGAATTCAAAAAATAAAACAAAACCCAACAGTAATACAACCCTTTAAAAGCATTGCAATTTAAGCCAATTATTTCCTGTATATGTACAGTAATTACTTCTAGTTCTTAAAGCCACCAGAAAAAGAAAAGGCTACTAAAGTTTGTGATCTGGCTTTTTTTGCCCTCCAACCTGCTTTGCTTCTGCAGTTTGCTCAACCTCTCCTTACAGACGTGAATAGCTTCCCAAAACACTCCAATCTGCATGACATGACACATTTTAAGTGCTCACAGTTATTAGCTTTGCAAGCAAGCAGTGTGAATTCTGAAGCCTGGCAGTCCTGCCCTGGGATCCTATTTTACAGCAGGTCCAAGTGTCAGAACAACAAAAAATGCAGTGGCTACCCATGCCAGCAATGGCAGCTCCCAGTGTACAAAGCATTGTAGGGCTGAACAAGCTAAGTTTTCAGCCACCAGAAGCTAAGACATTCTGGAGTCAGTTGTATTATTTAATTTCTCTATGTGCAGAATTTTAACTGTCTCCATCAGACACAGTCCCAATTTTTCTTCACCTTCTGGAAGCAGGAAAGCAAACTACTCATTCCTTTATCACTGGGATGGGTCACTAGCTTTCATTTGCTTTCTTTTACCTACATGCCCCAGCTGGGCTGAGCAAAACATTTGCCTAACACCACTGAAAAGCAGCTAAATTATAAGCTATTCTCTTCAGGGGCATCCCAAATGTATTTAAGAATAAAAAAAACCCAGCAAATAATACCTGGAAACTTAAGACAGACATCTGATTTGCAATAAAACACAGCCCACTGGCCTTTAGGGAGAGCAACACTGGATTTTCTTTAACAGCCTATTCTACAAGACACAGGGAACACTTCATGTTCAGTCACTATAACACACACTGTACGCTAACCCGTGACAAAAATGGAATCCTCTTTGCCCTCTGGACAGAGACTTTTTGCTGAAAACCAGTTATATGTTTTTTTTGTGAGCTGGCATTGGCATGAAAGGAAGGTACTGTAGACTCCCTATCCTCTCCCAATGCTTTTAGCACCCTTAGCATTTACAAGGTGATACCTTCTCACTGTGTCAACAGAAATCCAGTCACCTGCAACTCAGTGGCTGTGTCACAGCTCATTAAGATGAGATTTCCATCAGAAATAAAAGCATCTTTTATGAAACATCATATTTGGAAGGAGAACCCACTGGAGTCTCCACAAACTAGATTATGAGGAAAGGATTGTGCAAGTAGGGAAAGTAAAAGGAAGGAACTCACACAGTTTTATGATGTCTGATAGTCTTAGCAAGTAAAAACTAGACTCTTTTGAAATCAGCCATGGTATACATTTGATCTCAACAGGTTTGAGCAGGTNAGGAAAGGATTGTGCAAGTAGGGAAAGTAAAAGGAAGGAACTCACACAGTTTTATGATGTCTGATAGTCTTAGCAAGTAAAAGACTCTTTCGAAATCAGCCATGGTATACGTTAGATCTCAACAGGTTTGAGCAGGACTTAAACATTTAACAAAATATTTAACAGAACATTTAAAAGAATTCACTCAGAAAATGTTTTTGTATGTGATTTCCTGATCTTAAAACTGCAAAAATCCCCTAGTTTCACATAGCATGGGGATTATTAAGACTACCATCCTTCCTCTTCTCTGAGCTATAAAGTAAGTTACACCCCAAGAACACCTACTTGCTATTTACCAGTCTTAAAAGCATTGTACTTTGCTAATTTCACTCACAGACTCTCAGTCTGTAAGAGCTTTCACTATCTGTCAAAGTAGAATCTCACAGTAACCACATTATTTAGGTCAAGAGCAAGAGATTAAAGAAAAAGGATGGAATGACAGTGATAATATTCATAGTTAGTCCAGGGCCTTTCAGCCTGCTTCAGACCAGAGCACTAAAGAGCAAATTATACTTAAGAAAAAAAATTAAAAAAAATACTGACAGCTCATCAATTGATTTTCATTGAAAATCCTAAGAAAAATTAATAAAGAAGTTAAGCTGCTGAAATACAGTTTCACCAATTAGCTTAATGTCAGAGAATTCTAATTAGGCGCCTTGAGATTGCTATTTAGCGTTTAAGCCTTTAGAGTGCCAAATTCTCCCTTTCACACAAACTGGTTGCAAAATTAAAGACATTAGGCAGCCTTAATTATATTATCAGAACAGCTGGGATTAGGCAATCTCTGAAGTCAAGGCGGTATTCTTTTGTCACAGGGTAGAAATCCCTGGCTTTCCAGGGTGCCGGATTTTGGTGCTGTTCCATATCTCACTCCTACAAAGCAAGCTGCATTAGAAACAAAAAAAAAAAGAAAAGATGAGGACAAAGAACAGAGTAATGCTTAGCAAATAATGAACACATTAAGGAAAGAGAAAAGGTAGGTGAAAAGATTAAGCCTGAAATGGGTAGGTTTTGCTAACACCTCAGCTGGCACCTGGCCTACCAAGCCTCTAGTGGCAGAAAGACCAAGAGAAAGCTCTGTAAACCAGCTTGGCTACTGGATGCAACTCTGTTATCTAAAGCTAAAGCACATTTCGTACTCTCTTGTCCCATGGGGTGTGAAATTAGCAGCTATTGTTTTCACACATTTTTATAAACACAATGCCTTTTATGTCTTTACATTGTTTAGACTGCTATGTTTTTCTCCTCACATGGGAATCCTTTCTTCCTTTTTCTTTATTCAAATTTTAAATCATCAGAGCTTTTTATTCCAGGAACATGCTGGCATTAAAAAAGAAAAAAAAAAAAGGCAAAACAAAACAGCAACCATTTTATCCACACAAACTTCAGCTAAACACAAACATTTAGAAAGTGGTAAAAAAACCCCAACTCTCCATACTTTTCAAGTCTGTAATCCAATCAAATTATTATTACACCGATAACGGGGAAGAGAGCAATTCAAGTGTTCAGCTTGAAATGAGCTTTTAAAATATCACAAGGAAGCCAGAACTACTCTTAATCAAGTGTTACAACTCCTCCCCCCCCCAGTTCTCCTTGATGTAGAAAAAATACCCATTGGCTTTGTTATGATGATCCTCTACATTTAAAACCTCTTTCCTTTAATTTAAAACAAATTTGGTTGGTAACATGTGTGTGAGTGGAGGCCTTTTTCTTACAGCTTGTAGGAAACGTTTTATCTGCTCTACTTTCTGCCTTTAAATATATTAAGAAAAAAAAAATTACTCATTCAAACCAGTTAAATGTGAGCAGAAGGATGACAAAGCAACAACAAATTGTAGTGATTAGTCACTGAGCAACACCAACATTACAGCAGAAACCATATAAATCCATTAGAAATTACAGTATTTTCCCCATTAGAATATTGCACTAATGTCCTTACTACTTTACACTTCAGAAATAGGTTCTGCTTCAGCACAAAAGTTTGACAAACAGTCCTTATATTAATACAATAAATATTTTTTTCTTTTTTCCTAACAGGTTAAGAAGTTTTTTTCACTTGTCTTTGTGCTTAGAACATGTTCAAGAGTGTAATCTTAGTTTATTCAGAAAAACCAGGAAGCCAGGTCCATGTTTTTACTCTGAAATGTTTGCATGCTCTGTGGTATGTTCATGTGTACATGGATGACAGGACAGGGGGACAGGGTGGGAAGGATGACAGAAGTATGAGACAATATGCAAACACACATCTTAAAAAGTATAGTAAGATGAGAATTCCCACTGGATACAAACATAAAGGAATAGATATTGTTACTTGCACTGCAGCAGAAGTCCCAACACAAATGATGTAGACAGCAGAGATGCATAGTTTCTCCAGCCTGGTGCATTATGAATATTTTCCTGAATTTCTGATGCGTGATCAACAACTAGAGATAGTACCGACTGCCAAAACCCCAATTTAAGGTCAGAGCACAGGAAAGAAGTCCAATCCTGAACTAAACTGGTTAATCAAATAACTGCACATGGCAAGGAAAAAATCCACGCCATGGTAACTAGGAAGTTCCTCCACATGATAGGCAAATTCCCACTGCATTAGGAGAATGCAGCTTGGCCAACAGCTGTGAACTCTCACCCTCTCTCCAGAAGAATGGTTCCAGTCAGACACCTCAAACCATTCCCTCCTTCACAGCCCTTTGTTACTGCTTCTACCTCTAGTGCCAAAACTCTGCAAGCAGAGGAGTCCGTACAATCCGCTTTGATTAGTTGCTCAAGTTAACTTTAAATCACTTACTTTGTTAACTCATGCTACTCTATAGAGGCTAGAAAGGTCTTTTGACAACAAATAAGCAATCTTACAGGCTTCTCCAAGTCACAGGAGGCTTGAGTGGCTGCTCTGTGAGTTGCTACACAAGCCAGGTTCTCCATACTGGGACAGCCTGGACCTGAAATGCAGGCACGTACTTGTTCCCAGTTTAGTCTCTTACCCAGCTACTTAGGGGGTGACACTGGAAGATGAATCTTACTGCTGCCTTCTTGGCACTAACAGTGTTACAGTGGAACCAGGACTAATACCGTGTTTACGATGCTCTGTCCCTTTAGCTGCAGTAAAGAGGCAACACAGAAGTGAGGATGTAATTTACTAGTCCCAATCGGGGAAGCATATCTATGAGTTTCACAGAAAAGCCAACAAAAATAAAATGAGAGGCAAAATGCTTTAGTCAGTAAGACAGGGATGCTACTTATTCTACATCTTTTAAAAGCAGATAGTAACAAAACCCCAAAAGAGCACTTAGTAACAACTCACCTGTCCTGCCAACTCCAAACGTTTATTTCCATAGTAGTCTCTGTCATCTACTTTATTCTCTCCTTGAGCCAAAATTACTCTGCGCACCATCACTGCTGTGTATATGCACTTGGCACGAAAATTGAATTCCTTCACCTGTAAACAAACATAAATAGATAAACACACACACACACACTGATGTTTCAGGATCAGTTTCCTAGTTCTTATTCAGACAAACACAGCCATTTAAATCAATGTGTAATCTGGGCTGACCGAGATGTTACAAAAGACATCTGTGCACTTAACCTTTTCAAAAAGTGCTAAAAGTAATACACATTAGTGACATTGAAACAGGTAGTAAATGAAAACAAATTGGAATAAAGGTCCAGGTCATGAGAATAAGCTCCTGAACTAACAGCTGATACTGCCTGGCTATGAAGAAGGAAAAAAAAAAGCATACTATAAGTAGTTCAATGGTACAGCAGTTCATAAACATAAGGATTTCTTTTGATTCAATCCAAATCTTCCCTTTTATTTTGAGGATGATTTACTTTATCTCAGCTGCAAAGCAATCAAAGATATTTTTCCTTGCCAACAAAGCTCATACCAGAAATAACTACATGAATTTACTCCAGTTTAATAAAAAGACATTACATACAAGGACGTGGGTCAGAATAGTTGATGCTAACAGCTCTCGAGCTTCTTCCATCTTTGTTTTCTTTGGGCCTCCCCACATCCTTTGCCTTCGTACTTTGTTCCCAATGTACTTCAATGCCTGTCAAGGAGGGGAATTAACCTGAGTTCATGTCAGACTTGTAACCTATACAAATATACACACACAGATCACAGAGATCCATATGTATTCTTCACTCAGTGCAATCCCATTAGCCACAGATGATACAAACATCAAGCGAAATGCAAAATACCAAACACCTAAGTGATTACAAAAGTCTTGAAAATTGACACAATTGGCTAGAATTAAAACCACAACATGTTGTTTATCATATGTCAGTAACATTTGCAGTGGGAAGTGGTGAAAGAACATGATTACTGCAATATTAAAAGAAAGGGGATTGCAAAGATACTGGAAAAAGGATTATATAAATTTCAAAGATAACTAGTTTATTTTGACTTTTCACCTTCAGTTCTTACACATACTTGCCAAGTTTCATTCAGATATTAAACCGTGAGGTGGCACTCACTGGTTAATAGATGTGGATGCCACAAAGAAGTGTTTGTGCCTGTCTCCAACAGTACCTTGCAATGATTAATGGATTCTTACTCTCTTACCAGTTATACAAAAAATGGAATCAGTCTGGGGAGGTCAGGGTTGGATGAGTTAAATAAACTACCCAGGTTCATACAGGAATTTCCCACATGAAAATGAAGCCATGCCCCCTATGCCAAAGAATTACCCCCTCCACCAAATAAATGACAGACTACCCTTTCCATCTGTTACCTTCTTCCCCAAATAGCTTGCTTGCTTTTAATTTCTTTTGACATTTCTTGCACAGAGAAACTTCATATTTCTGTTTCTCCGCTTTCCTGGCTGCTTCACATTTCTCTGTGTTCCTCCAGCATCACCATTTTACTCTTTGATTTTGAATTACAAGGCCTTCATGCTACCTTTAACCTTGAAAAGCCCTCAGAGATGCAAAATAGAAAGACATTCACTTTACAATGCTCAACATCACCTATGGAAAGATGCAATACAGTTTACAATGAAATAGTAGAAATAAGACTAATCGTCCAAAGCTGCTTCTTCCAGCAGATGAATGTGTGTGTGATGGAAATGGATCAGCAAAACTAATTAAAAAAGTGTCCATGAGCTGAAGAGAACTCTGGTGAGTCTTCAGCAGGGGAGGGTGGCTATTATTGGGGACTTCAGAGACCAGAATTGGAGGAGAGCATCTACTCATGTTGAAATGGCCATGTCTACATCAACGGGGCTTCCGAAAAATGGGGCATGCAATTCTTTTTTTAAAAAATAGGAATCATCCTCAAGAAAAAACTCTAACCTTATGGACATCACTACTTGTGACTTAAAACATAACCCTAGACTTCTGAAAACAAAGCATTTTTTGACTTTGGGTTTTTTTCAGTCAGGTAATGAGAGCAAAGCCTTGCTTCTGACAAGTCCTGTTCCCTTAAAAGCACTCAGCTTAAAATAACTCCCAGAACCCAAACCTCAGAATGCAAAGTGTATGTCAGTTGCTGACAGGGCAAAGTGGTCAATACCCTTGGTCTTCAGGATTTTATGGCTTCTGGCCCTGTGAAAAGACACACCTGCATCTGTGTAAAAATCTGAGCTTTTTGGCATTCTTCCAGACTAGGAGCAAATGCAGCCATCACATGTTCCTCCGTGCCAATCATCTGTACAATCTCTTGGTCACTCTCAACACCCATGGCCTAGGAAAAGAAGAAAAGACAGAAATAGCACAGGCTTTATGTTAACTCACTGACATTTGCTTATGCTAATTTGGTATTGTTTGTCTGCATTACTACTAAGCAAGAGCTTGTTCTTCCCTAAGAAACTGTGCCATCTGGCACTGGCAGCACATATTCTAGCTATGGAAGAACGTTAAATGGAAATCTTGATAAGCAGCAGGAACACACACACACTTTTTGGAGAGCCTTTTTTTTTTCCAGTGACAGAAGATAAATTCTAAGTTGTTGTGTTTTTTTTTTCTGAAGAAAAAATATAAATATCAGGTGATAACAACCCTATGTGCAAGAAATGAAACCCAAGTCACAATCTATGATAAATAAAGGAAGGTGAAATTTCTTACAAGATTATACATGGTCTCTTACCACAGGCAAAGTTGATTGCAGTGCAGCACATCCTATTTGAGAAACAATTTACCTCCTTTGCAGCTCTCTGCATTCAGAAGATGACTTCACTACACAATTCCACTTGAAAGACATTCTATTATTTCACTGATCCTTGGACACCTTCTTAGACTACACTGCGGAAAAAGCTTAATAAACTACGAAAGTGCTTAACAGATTTAGAAGAAATCTCTCCATCGGTAAGTGTTTCAAGGTGGCAGCCAGCAGGGCAGGCCTTTGTGGATTCCAGATGGTGCTAAAGCTCCCCCTTCACACATTTGCCTGGAGCTCTGCCATATCAAGAAATGGAATAATCTCACTAAACCTCTTCTGGCTGCGTTATAATATGTTTCTCAGAAGTTTGTGAGGAAGTTATGTTTGCATTCATATTATTCTTCAAACTGCCTGCCACAAAGACTATTGTAAATAATGGCCTATGTAGACCCCAGTATTCTGGTTCTCATTAAAACCTGGCAGTGTACCAAAAAGTCACATTTGCCTCAAAAATGCACAAATACCTTCCCTTCTTATTGCCTTTGCTGGGTGTCACTTTGCTTAACACCTAGCTAATGCTATCCCCTAGTGAAACTGTTGCTCTAATTGTGAAGTATATTCACAATTGTTATTTTTCACCTGTCTGGGTCTTAATAGCCGACCAGCAAAACAAGTTAGGAACCACAACTAGATTAGTGCATTTAGTCTGGAAAAAAAAAAGTCCAAAATTTTATTAAGGGAATCCTTGTGTCATTCTAGGCATGCATACTGGGAGCACATTTATCTGAAGCACATCAAATGCAAGCTGGTATCACCCACCAAGTTCATTTTAGGATGACAACCAAATCATGAGTCATGTAAAAAGTGAATACAAGAAGGGTGGGGGAGTCAACCTGCAGTTTTACTACCCTCTTTTGTCCATTAAAAAAGTATAGAAACCCACAGTAAATTAAAGAGGGTTGGTGATTTCTTCTAACTTGACAAATTCTCTGTCAGAAGTCTGACAACAACAAGATGACAATAGGATGTCTCATTATGCTAATGTAGATTTTCTAGTTGAAATTTGTAGTAGCAAACTCCCTTGAGGATTCTGAATTGGTATATGGGAAAGCTGGGATCTGCCACCAAGTAATATATATTGTTAGGTAAGTGCAAAGTCAGGAAAATTCATTCGGGAGTACGTGACTGAAAAAGACGTGCTGATACAATAGGCTAAAAGTAGAAGTAAATCCATTTATTCTCCTCTGTACTCTCAACAAAAACACCTACAGGCAACACTAACAGGGCAAGGAACAGGCCCATGCTGGTATCAGGTAGATATGTAATCTTAACGCTTCCTTTTTTAGTCAATTTGGCCCTAATTTTGCACGTCTACCAAACAAAACAAGCAAACCATACCCCAAAAGAAACACAAACAAGCAGCCAAAACAACTACACACACACACACAAAAACCCAAACCAACAAACAAACAAAATCAAAAAAATACTCCAAAATGAGCTTGTAACATCACTAGGACAGTAAAAAAAAATATTGCTGTGTTATTGCTTATGACACAGACACACTGAGGACATGGAAAGCAGGAATGGGTCCCATGCTTAAAGTGCTCATGATTATAGGACAAAGCCTAGGAAAAGGGAATTAACATAAAAGCAAAGCAGGAAGCAAGATGTCTTGTCTATCTTTGATTGAAAGGCAATGTGACTAAGCGATCATTTGGCCAGGGTGGAGGGGAAGGAGACACTGCAAAATGATCAGAGTAGCAGCAAGAGGATGAGGAAGGAGACAGTAGCAGGCTGTCGAAGAGCATGGCTGGAAGGCAATGGGCATAAGACACACAAGTCAAAGCAAACATTGACAAGAATATTCAGATTATCCTGAGTTCAAGCAGCAAAAAGTGGTCCAGCTGGGGTCAACCACTTCATAGGACTGGGGAGGTTCCTGTTGCCCAAAATGTGTGTGTTTGCATGCACGTGTACACACGGACACGCACACATGCCAGAGTGCACAAGAGAGTGTGAGCCCAGCTCTTCCTCCCCCCAGCTCCTGTCTTAATGATGATGTCGAGGCGTTTCCATGGCACTTCCCTAGCATGTAGTTCTGCAGTCCATCAGGCTAAATTACAGAATGGAGACAGGCAGATGACTGGATTAAAAAGATGTCAGGGAAGTTCAAGGTTGACATCACAGACAGAATTGGTCTGGAACTTTCATAATTCAAAAGATATGAGTTACGAAACTGCAGCCATGGGAACGAGCAATTCTGCAGATCCAGGAAGACCATGGTTCAGCTGCTCCTCTAGAGCTGCATCTTAACAGCTCCAAGATGAACTAAAAGTGAAACTCGAGCTGCTGTTCAAATCTATTGCCGTAGATGCTAGAGCAGCTCCTTATAGCTCCCACATAAATGATAGATACTTTATCTAGCAATTCAGGGCATAAAATTCAACTTCTAAGTCCTTTAAGGTTATTTATAATTCTCTTCCTTCCCCAATCAGTTTTGGTGCATCAAGAAGCATCGTTTACTTCATCTGCCAGAACTTTTCCAGAAGAAAAATAGCCCTTACCTTAAACCAGGTCTTACTCCCTGCAATGTAGGGAGCCATCTGCAAAAGCAGCAGAACCTCCTCACCTGTAACCCTGATGTTTTTCAGGATAGAAACACCCTTAAGTTGCACACAAATATCCCACACCTCCTCTAATGCTCATTGCTACCTAGAGCTGTCCAAGCCTTCCAGGTAAAATGTGCATAACTCATAGCCTGACAGATTAAAAAAAAACCACTACACACAGTTCACACAGCCCTGTGATCTGTGCACAACTGACACACAGCTACAACAAAGGTCTCTTGGGGTTGCACATCAACTCAGGACACCATTCTGGCTGCATGTGTATATTAACTAATGAAGTGGTGTCACGGGAAACAAATTAGTTGTGTCTGGTTCCCATTACAGGGCAGTTAACAGCCCTTTAAAAACCTCAACAAATACATACTTTAGGGCCAAAATTGTTCAATTTATATCACTACTTCAAACCAAAACCTGCATTTACATGTACGGGGGCTGCACAAATGCTTCTGTCACTTTCAAGAAGAATAGTTAGGAGAAAAGTGTTTAAGCCAGCACAGCAACAGAGCACTAATTCCCCACATCTGAAGAGCAGACACTTCAAATCTGTCCCAGGATAGTGCCAGTACCATGCCTTCTGTATCCTATCAAACTTCAGTTAGTTGTGGTCAATGTGCTAAACCACCACTTACATGTGTTTGGAACAACTAGCTGTTAAATCTCCAAATAAATATGCCAATCACAAA
Organism: Chloroceryle aenea; assembly: GCA_013399075.1. Classification (NCBI taxonomy): domain Eukaryota; kingdom Metazoa; phylum Chordata; class Aves; order Coraciiformes; family Cerylidae; genus Chloroceryle; species Chloroceryle aenea. The sequence goes on along the minus strand of VWZY01000675.1, from coordinate 283,156 downwards.
GATCCTTACAGCTCTGGATGGTGGAAAAGCAAAGCTGCACAACCAGGTCATTCAGGTTTGCAGTTTAGAAGTAACTATAGTTAAGGATGAACTGCAAGGCAGATGTGCTCTTTAGGGGGACCCTACACAGCCCAGTCCCCTCATCCATCCAGATCAAGGCAACCTTTATAGCTACACTATTTCCACTTTGCCATAGCCCGTGTGCCTGTTTCCTTCTTCACCATTAAAGAAAAGAAAGGATGAGGAGGAGCACTGTATGTTCAGGTCTTGTCCTAGCACTCAGCTAAGATGTGTCCGTTGACTCATGCCTGAAACACAAAAGTGCCTTTAGGTTCTAGCTAAAAGCAGCACTTTATGAAGTTTAGGCCTCAGCTCTGTCAGCAGGTGGTGTGTGTAATGCTCCCTCCTTCACAGCCCATGTTTTTGACAAAGATGTCCAAGGGATATTAGTACCTCTGGACTTCACAGCTGCAGTAGCTTTAAATCCACATTAGATCACAGATCTCCAATACCTGCTTTCTTTCCTATAAAGCTACAATGACTTTCTGTACCTGAGGTACCTCTTAAGTCAGCTGCAGGAACACTGGGCCATTTGAAGCTATTGGGACTAGAAAGACAATTCAAAATTGCCCAGACTCCTCCCACTGACTCTCAAGACAGTCCCTGACAAAAGTGTCCCCTCCAGCTGGCCTGTGCACTGGACAGAAGCCCTCTACTAGTTGCTAGTCATTTTCTTAATCAAAACACAGAGGTCTGTGGAATTTGGATGCAGCCTGGATGCTGGTCTGGGAGGAAACACAGAGCAACAGATTTTTGTTATTGCTCTCACAGGTTATTTTTGAATTAGAAATGATGCAAGCAGTTGCTACAGTAAAAGTTAAGGATGCAAGGGCAACCAAAACTTCAGACCTTAGACTGTCTGTACAGCTTACCCTTGCAGATGTGTATCTTTACATTACAAGAAGCAGAACACTTGATAGCAATGAAGACAATCCATGCCCAAGGCTTGGGTCTCAGCAGAGAGAAATTATTCACCTTGCTCTTCCAACAAATCTCCCATGTATATGTAAGAGAGCTGAGGCTACACAGGGATGCCTAAATGTGGGATTTTCCAGTTTCAGGGCTATAGCTTTGTAACCATGCTTCTAGTAGTTCAACACAATATAGTCATACTGCATTACAACAATGCCCAAGAAAGATCAGAGGCTGATGCCTGACTCAGAATCCACTGAAAATACTGCCTCAGATTTTTAGTTTCTAGCTGGAGACTAAGCAAAAGTGGGAAAAAGATCCCCAAAATTCACACATCATTGAAGGAAAGGTAAGGAAAACGACCACTTATGAAGTACACTTAAGTGCCAGTCAAGAATGGAACTTTCAGAACAGTTCAAAAGTGGGTGCAACTAATTTGATACTGGATTAAATCAATATAAAACTTTGAAAAGCACTGCAGCTGAGCTTCTAGCAACTGTAACCCCTTATTCAATAAATAAATGAAAAAATATACAAAATTATCTAGAACATAAAAGATATATAGGCAGGGGGATAATTATAGCAAGCATTGCCAGAAGGTGATCAACTAGTACAATGCTGCTTAAAAATAAGTCCCAATAACCAGCTCCTCGGGCTTAATAAACCAGAGCAGTTGCTCTTTTGTGAGCAGGTATTTATCTATGCCAGCAGGGGGTGACAAAAATGTACTAGAAGTCTGTAAGTGAAGGTGGAATCCAGCTCTTTGATGCTCCAGCAAAGGGTTAACAAGACATATTAACACTTTCCTGCAAACAGAAAAGGTGTGAACTTAATCCTGACACTTTTCTGAGCATTTTTGTCCACAAGTAATTTCTCAACCTCATTCAACATTGGTCACTAAACCCCGATGATCTCCTCCAAGTACTTGAAGAGATTATCTTAATCAGAGATAAGAAACATTTGTTTCTCAGGTCTAAATCCAATTATCAAACTATTTTCTAGTACCAAACCCAATGCACTTCCTGGAAGTAAACCAATTCCTACAACTCTTTATCAGCCAAAGAACTGGGGTAATACAGGAAAGTCTCCAGTTGCCAATGCCAACACGTCACTGCTGCTGGCAGAAGCTGGTTTGGATGCTGTGAGCACGTGCTGCCCTCTCATGGCTATTTATTTCCTTGAGTCATCTTCTCCCCACTACCTCTCTTTTTCCAAATGAACAGTTTTATTACCTTAAATATGATAGCAATGGGAATATCTTCTGACAGAGTGTTATGTCTCAGGTAAAATCTTCCTTGTTTCACAACCATATTTGTTCTGCTCTTCTTCTCGTGAGTGGAACTGAAGTTTAAAAAAAAGTAGATTATGTCCAACATAATGTTTGCACTGACATTCCTAGAATCATCTGTATGACCCTTATTAAGCTTGATCAATCTTTCAGATTAATTCAACCCACTTTCTCCCCTTCTAAAAATAACATTAAACCAGCCAGACATCACCCCATAACTCCAAGGCAAGAGGGTATTATCACCTGTGATGGAGAAGGCCACTATTAAAGTTAAGCAAGTAGAAGCCTGTACTTTTCAAAATCATCTTTGCATGCTTTTAGCATTGACTTGGGACATGAACAGCAAGGTCAAACGTGTGCAAGCGCTATGTGGCAACAACAGTGATCAAATAACAGTACTTTGTGTTGTATGCTTCACCTCATCTAGTAAAGGAGCTAGGAAAGACATGAGAGAGGCTTCTGGAGAAGAAAAAACAGCCCTCACAAAACAAAATGTGAGTAAAACTCAGTTGAGGAGGAAAGGCCAAATTTGGACTACCTTGCTTTTTTCAATAGCTTGCATAGTACAGAAAATACCTGGATTTTGTTTCCTCCTCAGTTGCCTTGAAAAGCTTTTACAGCAGTTTGATTTAGAGTCAGACAAGGTTACCTGTAATTTCTACTGCAGTAACTTCATGCTACTTGTTGCAAAAGGAGACTAAACACCACTGATTAGGAAATGCACTTCATTATGTTAAAAATTAGCAATTGCTTTTCCTAGTTCGGAATTAATCCTGAAGCACATGAGCAACTCCCACTGCTTTTTTATGGGAATACTGTACTGATTTGGGGATTGAAGTTTTGGTGTACAAAATTACAGTAGCAAGAGAGAAGCACTGAATGTCTACAGCTTTTTCCCACTGAACTACACTAGGAAGAAAGCTACACAGATACTTCACAGAATTGTAATGACTGGAAAAAGACTTCTATGATCACTGCATCCAACTGTCAACCCCCTCCAAAACAAAACCAAACCAACAACCAAACACCCACACCTCAGCATCCCACCAGAGCATGTCCTGAAGTGCTCAACTACATGGTTATTGAATACCTCCCAGGATGGTGACTCCACATCTCCCTGTGCAGCCCATTCCAGCACCTGACTAGTTTTTCAGTAAAGAAATTCTTCCTAATATCTAATCTCTTCCTAATATCACCAGGGGAGTTGCACCTCCCCTGGTGCAACTTCAGGCCATTTCCTCTAGTCCTGAGGAACTACAACAAGGAACTACAACCTCAACTACATAAAGGAACTTTTAAAGCCTTGCTTTTCTCTCCTTTATGTAATTGCAGGAATTTACCATACCTGGTAACAGAAGCGCCAACTGTGCCTTTTCTATCAGCTTCCACAATGATCCTGTTTTTGGATAACTGCTCTTGAATAAGAATGACTTTCTCTACACCTTTAACAATGAAATAGCCACCTATTCAATAGAAAAGAAATATTTCACATGTCAGTGCCCTTGCACCTGACTCCCCTTCATCAATATGCCTCTGATATCAGTTCAAAAGCAAGTAAGCAGTAACTACATAAAGAACAAAACACAAAAGAGTGAAGAACAAACTCTGAGCAGAACCTATGATAACTACTACATAAATATTCCACTAAACAGAACTTTTGCTAGGCATAGTATCTGAGACCTAAGACGTTACTTGGGAAGTACCCAGATAGCAAGAACTCACAGGCAGCCCAAAAACTGCAAAGCTGTAAAGAAACCCAAACCTGTTAAGGTAACCACACTTTTAGGATGTTATAGAATAGTTAGTTCTAGAAATGAGATAAAACTATTGCCTGTTGGAAGAGTATACCATAAGGACATGGAAAAGGAACTGGCCATTTCAGATTCCTGGAGGAACTACAAGAGAGCGAGTCCGCTGCAACTACTGACTTGGTCTCTCCAGCACTCCTGGTAGAACTTTATTTTGTGTTATTTTTAAAAATGTATTTTAATGCCCTTGTTGCAAAGACTGTCTTAGATACATGAGCAGTGTCAGATTCCTCTCTTAAATTGCAGCTATCTATAAATTCTCCTTCAGCACAGTACCTCACGTCACTGTATCTTGCCATCATAAGCAAGCACAGTGCATGCTCAGCACATGCCTCAAAAAGGCAGCAGATAGAAAACAAAGAAGTTGCTTGTTATTACCCTTCATCTCCTCTCTATGTTTCAAATATTATCATGTAGGACTTTATCCTTGTGATACAAGAGGCAGCAAATGAGAGTTCCTGCTCTGGAGGATACCATGATAGTCCACTCTCCCCTGATACACTTCATTGCCATGAATGAACTCTGTTCCCACAGAACACACCACTGTACAATACCATATACACTTCTTGACTTAGGCAAAATTTCTGGTGTATTCTTTTTGTGCTTGAAAGCTCTGTCTGCAAATGTAAACATTCCATGCTATCAACCAGCTCTTAATACTTTCAAAAGGATTTCTTTTAGTTTCAGACATACACTTCAGAAGTTCTCACAACAACTTCACAGTGTCAGGAAGCATACCAATGGGGTATTTCTTTGCTAAAAAAAGTTATTAAATTGAAAACACAGATGGAAAAAAAAAAGAGTGCAAATATACCTGGATCTAAAGGACATTCATTAAGTTTGGCAAATTCTGCTGGAGTTTTCCCAGTAAGAACACAATTGGAGCTACGCAGCATTATAGGCATTCTGCAAGAAAACCAGTTACACTTTTACTTTAGATTCAGAGAGAAAAAAAGATGGAGAGTCAAATTCAGAAGAAAAACCATGGTGAACAACCTGCAGAAAAACACATTTAAGGTAATTAGAACAAATGCAAGCTATGAACAACAGGTTTCTCCTTTAATCACACCTTATTTCGTTGAGCATGTCGTTTGAAAAGCAAGACTTCAAACTGGACATCTACCAGCAGAAACTGGTATTTCAGCAGTGAATTCCAACATGAATTTTTCTTTACTCCTGTGTCTTAGGTCAGTTCATGTTCATTTGGCTTTGTGTTTATGTTGCAGTCTCACTAGGAATTTGTCTTATTCAACAACTAGCTAGCAGTGAATTGCAGTTATTATTAGAAGGAGTACTTTTATAGTCAGCTCCATAACACACCTTTCCATTCAGATTTTTCATTCAGACTTTTCAAAGAGACCCTATTTTACTGCCAAAGAAAAAGGTGCATTTTGCACAAGATAAACACACCAATCACATGACATAACAGCATTTTTTAATGGAGAATATTTACTTTTTTTTGCCATGATTTCACTTTATAGAAGAAAAAGAATTTATGGGGACAGGCCTTAATGTCAAGTGCAACTCACTAGTGTTATACAGTGATTTAGTCTTTTCCAGTATATTCTGGATGCTTTACAAGTCATCTTCAGACCTTTTTTAAGAGATATGCAAACAAACGTCTAGACTGGGTTTTGTTGTGCTTCTTTTAAAATATTTACCCTTCAAAGTACTGCCTTTTGTACACAAATTGATAACATATTTTGGTGAAAATGCACATTTACTTGAACTGTGCCTGTAGCACACATCATAAAATAATTCAAAAGACTCAAATTTAGATGGTCTTTTAAAAACTTTTCTTAAGAAATGCCTTAGAACAATAAACTGCTACTACAGCAACAGAAGCTTGGCTTCCTAAGTACTTTGCTGTGTATCATGTTCTATGGAGTGAAAATATTTTTTTTATATTAAGTCTTAAAATTTCACTACAAGATGCATAGCTTCTTAAATACCTATCTTCTCTTTCCTGTCAGTATTCCATCTTCTGCAAGATGCACTCCCTGTAACCACTCTCTACAAGACAATGACTTTAAAGTCAGCAGGGTTGGCCTTTAAGAATTCTTGTCTACAAAAGACACGCATTTTTTAGTGCCTTGAAAACTGAATTTTGCTTTCAGTAAATGCAAGAATTGTCAGGTATTTTGCCTTCTTGGTATGGTTAACAGCTTGTTTTCTTTCCCTAAGGCACACTATGTTTTCCTTAAGAAATAAGATGTCCTTAATAATAGTAATAACCTCAAGTCATTCAACGGCCTTCAGAAAAACAAAACCAGTAAAAAATCCTCAACGTTTCTCCACAGAGCTCAGACTTGACTCTAAACCAAACTAATTTTAAAGGAGAGCTTAATTTCATACAGAACTAATGCTTGCTTTACCAGTTTTACCATCCACCCTCCACAGGCGTATCTCTACATATTTGTGAAAGACTGAGTAATCTGGCTACAAAGCATCTGTGATTATTTTCATTTTGCAATAGTGTGACTTGCAACTCCAGCATTCTTTCGTATATTCCCTTCTTTGTTCTTATATCTATAAAAAAAAAAAGATAGATACTATCCATCCTTATATCCATCCTTTTTTGAAAGGAGCCAGACTTACAGAAGCTTTTGTAAAAAATAAGAAAATCTTAGAAGCTAACAATCAGACCCTATAGAGCTCTTCATCAAGATCTGCCTGCTCACTGTGTATCAAGGAAGCAAGGTTAGCCTACATTTATTTTTCAGTAAAAACTCTCCCCATCACAGCAGCAAACAACAACTAATAGCAGAAGCTTGACATATGCTGTCTTACCTGCCAATGGGTAACGCATTGCGTATGATCCTCTGGCTACCTCGTGTGTATTCAATGTCCACTGTAATTGGGGCAGAATAAGTCATGTCTCTCAGGCGGCACTGAAAGGAAAACAGTCCTGTGGTTACGTGTTGGCTTACAAGCTGAAAAGTGTCTCTTAAAATGTCCTATGTTTGCCCTGTCTCTTGTAAGTGCTTACAAAGAAATCAAGCAAAGTAAAGCTTGACCAAGTTGTACATGGTACCTGGACTATGTTTGGCAGAGTCTCCTGTTCAAAATAATCCTGATAAAAACCCAAATACAGTTATTGTGATGTTTCAAAAGCAGACAGTAGATCCGTGTCTTCAGAGGACATCACTCCAGAGCTTAAGTTCTAAACTAATAACAGACAGGCCTCATCAGTGGAGCTGACACAAAGACNGCTCTTCATGGTACCTGGACTATGTTTGGCAGAGTCTCCTGTTCAAAATAATCCTGATAAAAACCCAAATACAGTTATTGTGATGTTTCAAAAGCAGACAGTAGATCCGTGTCTTCAGANGGTTAAAGTCACCCACGAGAATAAGGGACGACGATTTTGAAACATGTGCCAGCTGCTTGTAGAAGAGTTCATCACCCTCATCCTCCTGGTTGGGTGGTCTGTAACAGACTCCCATCACAGTATCAGCCTTGTTGGCCTTTCCCCTGATTCTGACCCACAGGCACTCCACCTTATTATCACCTACTTCAATTTCTATGGATGTTCTATATGTATAAACATTTATCAAATCCCCTCTCAGCCTCCTCTTAAATGCCTTTCCTCATAAGGCGTTTGTTCTAGTCCCTTAATTATGTGTTAATAAAAAGCAATTAAGATTGTGCTGTGCATTGAAGATGCAACTGTATGGAAAAATAAGCTTCACAAATCATTGCAAACTGAATGCTCCTTCTCTCCACATTAAAAAGTAAACCACTTCTCTAGAAATCAGATATTGACACGTACCAGCAGTTTTCAAGCTGTGACTTGTAGGAAACTGGGTCCCATTTTGGCCCCAGCAAAAAGTAATTGATAATATTTCAATTTTCTAATTTCTTTAAATTCATCTGTATGAATAGTTCATGAAACTCCCCTAAGAACTGTGAGAGAAGGAGAGTTAGACAGCTTCTTTAGTACTGCTTGGGGAAAAAAAGACTTTTGGGTTCTTTGTGTGTGTTTTGTCTACATTAGACACAGATATAAAATAAGAATGACCCAGCACTTTTATTTTTGTATCACCCTCCTCGAGGTAAGTTCTCCTTACATTGGGCACCTAGAGGTAAAAGACAACGTAACTTGATCTTAAAGGAAACCAACAACAAAAAACCTCCCAAATTTGGCTGAAAATAGGTAACATACTCAGAACCTTATGAAAGTCTAATCATTTTAGGTGACTTTGGGAGAGCATTCTATAAGCCTCAAAAAGAGAAAAGTAGTTACATACTCATAAATATGAATCTTTTTGTTTTGTTTGCCATTTTGTTTGGATTTTTTTTTCCTTAAATTGCACCCCTGATTTGACCTGAACCTCATCTAATTTAAGAAAATAACTATGACCCAGGCTTTCACTTGTGTCCAACACACTGAAAAAGAGAAATGATGCACTAGCATTAAGCAACAATGAGGGTATAGGAGATGTAAAAGCAGGTTATTCTAAATTCAAGGTCAAGACACTCTATGAAGCATTTATTTTACCCTTTTCTGCCATGTACAGTCACTTCAGTTATAAAGTAAGCAAGCACATCCAATAATCCAGGAATTAAATGAACTGTTGGTCACAAACAATTTTTTTAATGTAATTTCATTCATACATTAAAAAAAAATATTCCCCTTACATTTTATGCACGTTCTTAGCTACAGATTTAACATTAGCTACACATTTGTGAGATGCACGAGCTGGCCTGTGTGACATCTAATTGCACTGCTGAGGGCTGAATTATTTGCCTTACAATCAAACAAAATGAGATTTCAGCCAGGTCACCAGAGACAGAAACATGGCCACGCACAAGGGGCAGCTGGTAGATGGCTTGACAGAGCTCTGAGCACCCTGCTCTAGCTGAGGCTGTCCCTGCTCTCAGCAGGGCATTGGACTGGATGGCCTCTGGAGGTCCCTTCCAGCCCAGACACTTCTATGTTTCTATGTCCTGCCAAAAGCAACAGATACTCTGATTTCAGTCACAGCAGCAGCTCTCCAGCATGAATCTTGATTCCAGAAGTACACGATGACACAGGCTGCCAGCATGCTTACAGCAATGCAAAGAAGTTAAATACACTCCCTGCAAGGTTAACGTTCTTCTGCAGTTTCTTAACATTTTATCAACTTCCATCTCTTTCTGCTCAGGCTCCATGTTTACTCTCTGACACAAAAACTATGACAAAAGAAGACTGGGGGCTTGGAAGGAAAGGGAGACTGAAGTGACCTTCGATGCAGACAGTAATAAGGCTAATATTAAAAAGAAATTAATAAAGCCAACAAAGAACACTACATTGCAATGTGAGAACTTCAGCTCTGTCATAAGGAGAGCACAAGGTTAAGCAAGAGAAGTACTTTTCACTGTTTTCATGGAAAGCTCAAATACAGCTACCATGAAACACTGAATACAGCTATTAGCATGTCAGAAATAAATATTGCATGGTGTTTAGATGGCTGAGGCTTTCTTCCACAGCAACGTTGGCATGCATTGTACCCAACATAAAGTATATGCAGCCACTATCCAAGACATTCCCAAGATCAAACAAGTAAATAAAGAGAGATGCAAACATTAATACCTCATGAGGTGATACAGGTCGTGTCACATTGAAGCTTTCTTCCACATCTGGAGTACCCACATAGATATTGAGGTACCTGTAATGCAAAGGGTGCCAAAATGAGCAACGAGGCAAATATTTTTCAGGTGACCTGAAGGAAGCAGATTTCTACATACACTGGAAAAGGAAGTTACTTTGATGAATGAAGGTTGATTAGCAATGAGCAATGACTCTTGCCAAAGTAACTCCATGTATTCGATCTGTGTTCAAGTCAGTTAAAATTTAAACTGCACATGAAATAAGCCCCAAGTTACCTTTGCAAAGAGACAAAAAACCCTTCTATCTGCCATCCAAGATAACTAATTACAGAAAACTGGTGACATAAGGTATTAGTAACAGCTGCCTGTTAAGTCTGCTTCCCACAGTTATTCTTAATATCTTCCCATCTTTCAATGCTCCACGTTAAGAGAGAAATCATGGAAAATACTCTCTTGATTTATACCTACACAGGTACCTATAAACATTTTCTACTCCATACCAAGCCCATGAGATAGCATGCATGCTACTATAGATATGGAAATCATTTCATGCTTACTTCAAATACCACATTGGGTCAGCATCACTTGTAACTTTTTCATTGGCCTTCATGATTTTCTTTATCTGGAGGGGAAAAAATAAAATAAAGTAGAATCATGTGCCTTTTTTGAGTTCTAAGAGCCACTCCCTCTCCCCACCAAGAACACATACCTCTACATTGATGAAGTAGTTGAATGAGTCTATGTGCTGCTTCACAAGTCCTTTCACCTGGAAAACACATGCATGCAGCAAATAAAATTAGCTTCAATAACATCTATCATACAAAGCAGAAATTAACATGTAAGTATTTATAAGTGCTTTTGGATCTGTGCTAAATTTCTTCAGTTGATAAACTTCTACACATTTCCAGGTTTACACCAGAGCTGTTATTGCTCAGAAAAGTAATTTGGTAACTGTACAAAGTAAACACCCAATAGACTTTGAAATTCCTATAAATAAACAACAGCAATTGCAAGTCAAAATGTTTTACATCTGCTGTTATTTTGAAATCATTTTAATCATTTATAGAATAATTAATCACACATGCTGCTTGAGAAAAAAGTTGCCTCCACCCTAATAAGAGCAGCTGGCATAAAGAAGAATGAGAGGGAGGGCTAATGAGTTGGAACAGGGGTGTGAAAGAAGTCAATAAGCAAGGAAACAGTCACAGGAAGGCAAGAAACTTACAAGAAATTTGAGTTTGATTTGTGGGTGGGAAGAAAAAGAATATGCCCAGGGTAATATTACACAGATTAAAAGCACCCCATTCCCCCACATAAGGAGTTCACAGAGTACATTTCAAGGATTTAAGTTTAAGGTGTTTAAGAGAAATCAAAAGAAAGGGGATTATACAAAGTAAAATGATCCAGGATTTAAGAAAAAAAAAAAAATAGCTTGAAGGAATACTGAAAGAAGCACTGAGTTTGTTTGATTCTGCTTCTGCAGAAATAAAAGGTGTAATTCTCCTAACTGTAGTGCAAAATCCAGCCTTGAAAAGAGTGCTAGCTGATACACAGCTTACATGTTCAGAGGGCTTTAAGCTTTGAACATCCCATGACAACTAACATGTTACAAGACTTAAAGCTTCATATGGAAAACAGATACATTTACATCATTCACCTGACAGGCAACAGTTCATTCCGAAGCTGTTAGAAATGGGAAGCTTAGAATGACAAACCAGCTGCTCATTAAAGCTTCCATGGGTTGAGACAAAGCAGGAATGACTCCAGAGGAAAATTCTTTAGATACCAGTTTCCTTAATTTACAAAAATATTGCACATTGTTAAGATATGGGCAAGAAAACGTTATAGTTTTATTAGCATCTAGAAATCATGCTGGTAATTCTTTCAATTTTTAACGAGGCAGTATCAACAGCTTTATTGAAAGAAAACTCCACTACAGAAACTGTAGTGCACAACACCATCTTTGTATAACTGTACCACTGCTGGCATAAATAACCCAACGTGCAGCAGAAAGGCCAGGCCGCCAGCAGCGGCTGTAAAGGGCTCACTGACTGGAAATAATGTGGGATGGATACACTTGGCATAAAGCATGCAGGAAATGGCACCTCAAAATCAGACAGTATCACTAGCTCAAGCTCATGTGGTTGCTAGGAGAGACTCAGAAACGAGATTCATTAGGGCCCTGATGCATCTTCTCAGCCCTGAACCAAATGAAAACACAAGCAACCTGTAACTGACTTCTGAATTTTGTTTTCCTGCTAGGATCAAACACCCAAGGGTGCCACAAAAAGAGAAGTGCAGGTATTGAAATTGGGAAAAAAATGAATTAAAGCGAGGCTGAAAAGAACCTTGCTGAAGTGAGCAGCACTTCTGAAGACAGATTGCGGGTGCAGAGGTAGCTGCAATTCCCCAAGGCACCTATGTTCATCCCAGACTTTACCTGCCATCTTCATGATAAAATTTCCATAACCCCTTTCTTCTTCCTCACTTCCAACTGTTTGTTAGTCCTGTTATTACACCCAACGGCACTTTATATAGCATCATACCTTCTGCTAACACCAGATGAGTAACACATGAGTAGCACTGAAATCACGACGGCAGTGATCTCCGAGTTCACGAGGAAAGATACAGATACATTTAAGCCTTTGCAGAGTCCAGATCTGTGGTTATGTCTCCTATGGCAAACACAACTACAAAACTAACTTATCCAGTTATTCCTGGATATGGCAAAAGCTAAAAGAGGGGAATGTAAAGTTAGAGACAAAGTATTCATGCCATGAAATGAGCGTGTAACACTGACCTTTAGAAATGCTGGAAGAAGCCTCCATTTTTCCTGAAAACAAAAAACACTTTAAAGTATTTTTCCAAAGACTGATCAAACATTTAAGATGCTTAAGCTTTTGTTGTTGTTATTTAATTATTATTAAACAGTAACATTCTTTAAAGTCAGACCCATTTAGAAAAAGACTTGTCCAGAACCAAGTGATATAGTCAAAACAAAACAGGGACATGACTGGGGTCATCTTAGTAAGCCACCTGTGCTACGCAGTATTTACTCAGGAAACTGACTTGTCTAAAAGCAACTGAGATAAGAATGTATCTTTCTTAGAAAATGCCTTACTGCTACTTATTTAACAACAACCGAGAGGTTGTTATTTGGTTTTTTTTTGTCCTGTTACATTCCTAGCAAGGCAGGACTTGCTACAACTTTTACTATACAAACACATGTAAGAATCTCAGTCCTGGGAGCAGCACTTGCAGACAAGTGTTTTCTCCCCTAAAACCCATCAGCACTGTAACTCCTACAAAGACTTAGCAAAACTATCCAAACAAAATTCTGCTGAGTGTAAGTCTATCGAGGTTCCTACGCTTCTCCCCATTTCTATTCTTCGGTGAGCGCAGGGAACACCACCTTACATCACCCCACCTTCTGCCCCCACAGCACAGGATGAGCACAGCGCAGGCTTGGGGTGAGATGCAGGTAGCAGGCGAGGAGGCCCGGGCAGCACAGCGTGAAGCGGCATCACCGAGCTGCGGCCTCGCAGGGTGATGTTGCCGCTGGGCGTTTGGAAGCACACGGCAATGCCGCAGCCGTGGCACAAAGCCCTCGCTCGTTGTGCTGGAGCACGTCACAGAATTCACGGCAACACCCTGCGCGAAGCCCCCGGGCTCCGTTCCCGACGTGCTCTTGCTGCACCAAAGCCCCGTCCGGCCAAAGGCACCCGAGACAGGGCCGGCGTCACCTCGCCCTCCCCGCGCGAGGCAATCAGCAAACTTCAGAGGAACTGCGGCTCAGGGCAAAACCCTCTCCGGTCGTTTTCGCAGGAGGCGGGGACCGCA
>VWZY01000675.1:251078-269599 GCA_013399075.1 Chloroceryle aenea | reverse complement strand
AAGGGGCGACAGAAGAGGGCACGGAACCATTAGGAATACAAACTGAATTTTTACCATTTTTAGCATGCAAAACAACGTGGAGCATAAGCTTTTAGCATTATTACTGCCTTTCTCCGATCTTTGTGTAGAACACTGCAGCTGCATCATCTACAAACTGACTTTTTTTTTTTTCCTTTGTAAGTGTTTATGCTGTAGGGATACCAAAACCCCAGTCAAACAGGGGCCTGCTGATTTTCTCCGGTTTAAGATTAACCAAGTAACATTAGCGATCTTTGAAAATTCCCATGGCAGCAAGTTTTTGTCAGTTCACATCTAATCTCGCTGTTTGAAAAGCAGCAGTGCAAACGGTACTTACATACACGATTCTGCATGAATAAAGTCCAACGAGTTCAGTCTGTGCCCCTCACATCCTGGACATGAAGACCCGGGTTAAACACCAGGATTGGAACATTTCAGATCACTTCCATTCAGTTTCCAGCCTAAAGTGGACAGTCAGCCTGGAGCGTTTGTTTCATACATGGAAAGCCACATAGGATGTTGCGGGATTGCCATCTAAGTACACACTCACCAAGCAACCAGCCAGGTTCCATTACCCTAGAACCTGGTCTGTTAGCCAGGGTTAGTATGTCATTGGAAATCATGATTACTTCTGCAATATAAAACTTTAATAAATTTAAAATTAGACTTACAGGATTAAGAGTTCCTTCTTAGCTTTCTAAACAAAGTGCTTGTTAAGAGTTGCCCATTTTTTTTCATTACTTTTTTTCCTATCACTTACAGGAAACCTAAGTTCTATCACACAGCACAAGCTTTCAGCCACATTTGTTATTAGTGCATAACTGGAAAAAAAAAAAAAAGCACAAATAAAAAAAGAGTTTATTAGAAGCAAACACTTCTGATTTTACAGATTTGAAAATTCAGCGCTATGTGCTTTTCAGGTAATCTTTAGTGTAACTTTGTCTTGGAGCTATTGTAAACTGTTCACAGAGAGAGTAAAAGAAAAAATCTGGGATTACAAAAGATCAAAATCCAGACATGGATGAGTGGCAAGCATATTAGAAATACTATAAATTCAAGAAACATTGTATTTTCAGCATATTTGCATCACATTTGACCAAGGTACCTGCAGTACAGGTAGCACTTGAAAACTGGTTGAGTTGTGCAGAGTTATTCTGCCTAATGCTGCTAAAAGGGAGCAATTGTTTTTTCCCCTTTAGATACGTGCTACTAGAGTCACTGATGGGCTCTGCCTTGGACAGCTGCGGGTCCATTTCTCAGACAAGTGGCATTGGCTTGGGAGATCTTTATAGACCTTCTCACAGAAGCCACTTGTGTAGCCCCATCCCCACTAGCAAAACCTTTGCCACTCAAACCCAATACAACCTTCTTCCAGATGCTGTCCAAAAAATGGATTCATCTCCCCATGGGCAGTACATCCAGTTCTCACACGCTCAGGGTTGTTCAAGCCTGGGTCCTGGGTAGTTTCCACCAATCAAGTACAGCCAAGGGGTCTCTGCTTGCTATATTTACACACAAAACTTGTAAATTTAGTAATTTTTCAACCCATCCTCTTTAAGATGATCGGTTAGTAATTTACATACAAATATAGTACTGCCAGCTTACTACTTGCACTACTACACCTGCTCAGGGGAAGGGGCTTCACCTGGGCAAGGGTCCTTTTGGCCGATGGGTGGGATTTTAGTGTTATAGTGATAGTTCAGGTAAAGAGAGGTAGACCTTGAGTTCCCTGACAAGTTGGCAATATACAGTTGAATAGTCTCCTCCAAGGCCTAATTGCTGTGGCAGGCCCCTGTTAAAGGACACTAAATGTCTGTTGTTCTGATTACAAGTGTTAACATCTTGCCCTAATACAAAGCTAGCTCTGTTTTAGAGTTAGTCTGCAGCACAAGGAGTCAGATTTAAGCAAGCAGCTGTTCTGAATATTCTTTGTTCAGTTAAAGTCACTATGCTCCAGCTGCAACTGAAGTTACAGAAGAATAAAGAGCCACACTGTAGTATTAGTGCAGTCATTTCTCTTTGTCATTTAATAATCAATTACACTTAAGAAAGTTTACATAAATGACTTTTCACCGCCAGTGGTATCACAAACAAAATTTAATGCATATAAAACCTCAAATATTTGTATTTCAACAAAGAAAGCTGCTACAGAACGTGCCTTGTTTCACAAGGACAGCTTCAGAGTAGAGGCAAGTGCATTTCAGCCACGGTAGCGTAAACAGCATGCAACACATGACATTAAACAGATGCAATATCCATGTTTGAAACGTTAAATAAAAATTAAGGTACATTAAACAATCATTGGAAACACAGGCCATGCTATAAAATGCCCTTTGCAAGTCACCTTAATTACCAAAAAACTCCAATGAATGCTATTTTTTTTAACATTTACTGGTAAAAACTAGTATGACAGTTTCCCCAGTACATTAAACAGCTATAGTTTGACACTTATATTTACAATAGAATGGATGTAAAGTATGAATGATAAAAAATTCATAATCATTTTATAAACCATCTTCAAATGTTCATAAAAATCTTCTTTTGGCTGAAGCTCAAAATAATTTAGATATTTCTAAATACATAATAAATCCCTAAGATTTAATTCCCTGTACTTGCATTGGAAATGCATTCTTCTCTCAAAAATTTTGAATTGCATATGAAGAAGTCTCATCTTCATCTGAGCAAGCCTGTTTTAGCTAGTGGCACAATTACTGTATCTAAGAGTTCCTTTCTGTCACGATTTTCAGGCTTCAAGAAACAGTTCCCTTTACAATATATATTCCTCTTTATTTTGTGCAATGTTTTTAAAAGGGACAGAGCAGAAGTGCACTAGAGAAATTTCTTTTCTAAAAAAGGCATTTTGAAAGTTTTTCTTACCGTGTACATGTGACAAAGTTGTTGGAGAATGAGGAACAACAGACTAAAAGTAATTTCCCTTGCTAGAAAGAGTACACAATTCTCTGTAAAAATGGGACTACAAAACCACAGTGCTAATTAATGCCCAGCTTTTTTAGACCTTTATGAAAGACTCGGTAATGTACATAGACAATTTGTGTGACACATTAAGCTTTTACGGGCAATTTTTTGTCTTTTCATAAAAAATAGACTGTGATATAAAATATTAAAAACAAGCTATATAACTTGTACCACATGGAGGGTTTTTTTTATATATGAGATTTTAAAAGGTTTATTATACTGCAATATATTAGATCATTTTCAAGTAAATTATGATTCAGTTTCATAGACAAGTGCAGGGTCCTGCACCTGGGCCAGAACAATCCCCACTGTCAACACAGGCTGGGGGACGAGGTGATAGAGAGCAGCTCTGCAGCAAAAGACTTGGGGGGTCTTGTGGACAAGAAGCTGGATATGACCCAACAACGTGGGCTTGCAGCCAAAAGGTCAATCTCATTCTCAGCTGCATCAAAAGAAACGTAAGAGAGGTGATTTTGCTGCTCTAACTCTGCCCTGCTCAGACCTCACCCAGAGTACTGCATCCAACTCTGGAGCCCTCAGCACAGGAAGGACAGGGACATGATGGAGCGGGTCCAGAGGAGGCCACAAAGATCAGAGGACTGGAGCACCTCTCCTACAAGGACAGGCTAAGGGAGCTGGGATTGTTCAGCCTGGAGAAGAGAAGGCTCCAGAGAGACCTTATAGCCACCTTCCAGTACCTGAATGGGGCCTACAAGAAAGTTAGAGATGGACTATTTATTGTGATAGGACAAGGGGCAATCATTTTACACTAGAGAAGGGGAGATTTAGACTGGACCTTAGGAAGACATTCTTTACTATAAGACTAGTGGAGCACGGGAAGAGGCTGCCCAGGAGGCTGGTGGAGACACCATCCCTGGAGACATTCAAGGTCAGGCTTGAGGAGGCTCTGAACAAC
Organism: Chloroceryle aenea; assembly: GCA_013399075.1. Lineage (NCBI taxonomy): Eukaryota > Metazoa > Chordata > Aves > Coraciiformes > Cerylidae > Chloroceryle > Chloroceryle aenea. The sequence goes on along the minus strand of VWZY01000675.1, from coordinate 265,689 downwards.
CTGATCTAGCTGAGGATGTCCTTACTTACTGCAGGGCAGGTGGACTAGATGACCTCTAGGGGTCCCTTCCAACCCAAGGCAGACTAGGATCCTATGTCTATAATATACATTCCAGCAGTATCTATTGCCAGTCATCTGAAATATGAAAAAGAAAGCCTGTGTAAATTTACAGACATTTGCTCCCTACATTTCTCAATTTCAAGCCTACTCATTTTCTGTTTGCAAGCTTCCTGATGCCTTCCTTCAATGTGAACTAAAAAGAAATTTGAAGAGAAGTGCAGTATTTCTCCCAAACTCAGTGAATCTAATCACATTTTCAAAAATGATTAATCGTTTGGTTTCAGGCTCTGAAAAGCTTATGCCCTCATCCAACAGAGCATAAAAAGGGGGAAGCTGCTCTGGGGTACTCTGTAAGGTCACTCAAGTGCTTCTTGGGAATAAAGGTCAGAAGGACTTAACTTAAAAATGCTTAATACCCAGTAAGTTCAAAGATCAGTACATACACATATTAGAAATTAGATTTAAGTCTGTATGACCTCTACTGGATAAACAAAATGCTTATAAACATTATATACAGCAATTTACTGTCCCCCTCTAACCCACTCCCCCAACCTCATGTTTCTTAGGTATTTTATCATTAATCACAATTACAGTGGAGAAGTTCTGAATGATTCCTACTTTTAAGTGGTAAATGCTCCCTCTGTAACTGCTATACTCCAAACAACTTATAATACTGGCATTCCTTAATGTAACTGAGGCTAAATTCTGCTTCCAGCAATTACAGGGGTACCAGAACTTGGCCTCATATGAGCCTAGCTTTGGTTGCAAAAGCAGTTATACTAGATTTTTCTACCTCCAAGTCTTTCCAGAAACAGAGTTGTTTTATTGGGTGTTGCTCTACAAAAATACAATATAAGCATAGTACATTTTATCTACCATTCTTGTCACTTTGTAATTGCATTGCTATATGTAAATATATTTAAGTTGAAAAATAAAATTATGTTTTAATGGTGGCAAAAGAGCAAGTACTTGGCCAGCTCTTTCCCACTGTAAATCCTAATAAATGCTGGCCTTGGAAACTAGTAATTTACTGGCTATTACAGGCAACACAATCCATTAAATAAATTTAATATATATGCCCTTGAAATTAATTTCTTTCCAGTGAATTTGAGAAGCTATCTGTATACATTTTACAAGATCTTATTAATAGTCACTGGAGTAAGCTGTTCTTAGTGGGGAAGTCAGATCAGTGTCTTGGAAGGCAAAAGTGATCTGTGGAGATAGGTCACGTTTTTTAATCCGTAGGTGTTTCTGTTTCTGCTTTCTCCATGGGTGCCTCAGGAAAAAGCAGTTTTCTAATTATGTTTGCATAGAATGGTCCATACACTTGTTTATTAAAGTTTACAATGCTTGCATACTGAGATCCAACAAACTCCATCTCTGTCTGAATCACAGAAAGGCCTCCTGGCATAGTAGGCATACATTTCTGACAACTGGGAAGAGCAAGCAAGCTTCTCATGAAGAACTGGATTCGTTTGTCTGAAATGGAATATAAAGTGTGCTCAGAACAAATGTAAACCCAGGATGAAGCCATACACGCTTCACATGCACATCAGCACAGTAAAAAAAATATCCAACAGTGTAGGTAACGGCTCTTTCCCAAGCCCATCTTGCAGTGGTAAGCAATACTGAAAGCCTCCTAAAGCCAGCTCCTGCAAGGTGGACACAGGGTAGACCTGCTGCAGTGAGTTACATTATCTAATATGAAGTAGTCTCAAAAAAACCCAAACCAAACTCCACTGGATTTAAACCCAAAACTGACAGAAGGGAGGCTGGATACCATTCATTTTCCTAAGGTCTTCTCCAAAACATCAGCATGTCTATGCTTGTTTGTACAGACACCCTTTGAAATAATCTAGTGACAATTAACCATGCTCTGCAGCACACAAAGCAGGTAAACTACATTTCCTTACTTTTAGTTGACCCAGCATTTTACTGCAGCACAAAAGTGCTTTAATAAAAAGAAATCATTAGACAACTGAGTAAGCTTGCTGGGAGTCTGTATACAGACACTTACAGTAAGACAATTAAGTATTCTCTTACTAACCAATCAAGGTACTGATGGGATTGTTCTCCTCAACAATGTGAGCAATTTGACCCATTAGATTACTCTGCATTTCTTCATTAAGAGTAGGAAGACCTCTTTCGGTTAGAGACCTGTTCACTTTGTCACAAATCTGGACACCAATACCATCGAGAGCCTTCTTCAAATCAAAAGTCCTGGAAGAAAAAAAAAAAGCATTAACTTTTGAGTTTCTGTAGCATAGGTTGTAATGGGACCTCACCTGTCTCCTTTCCCTTTTATTTTCAGCCTCCTCTCTGCACTGAGAGAATTCATAATCTTTTGCAGATTTATGTAATCTACAGATGTGGGACAAATCTCCTTGTAGAAAACAAAATAGGGATTCAAATGGGAAAAATAATTTCAAGCATGCAGCAGCAGTTAATTTTGCCCTGATGCTTCAGTGTTTCCCTGGGCCACGTGCATAGCATTTAGTAAGGAAAAAGCAGACTGGAAAACTGTTTTAAGGGATGCTCTTTCAGATCCCACCAGACTTGCTTGCAGTGCAAGTGGCAGCAGAAACAGGCAAACAGCTTAAACTGCCTACAAGTTTGAAGCAACTGGGAATGCAATTTAGCAGTGTCTCCAGTATGAATGAACTTCATAGTACTAGGCTCCAAATTCTGTAGACTAACATCAATCATTAAGATTTCATTAAAATGTAACTTTGAAAACATGTGCCTAACATAGTGGACTTGTAAAAGGAATATAGGTACAGATCATTAGAATTTGGTATTTTCCTACTATTAACAAGCACCAGCTATTACATTTGAATACTAGGCTCCAGTTTTCAGATCCACCTGCTATTTGCTGTTTAAAAACAGAATATGAGAAGTGATAAAAAACAAGGCCTTACTTCTTGTTCATGCCTTCAAGAAGAGGAACAGAGATCCTTTTCAGTTGTTCAGCAAAGTCAGGGACATCTGCAATTGCTGCACCCACCATATTGTTCGTTATGAGACAAACACAAGCTATGATTTTTAATTGATTGAGCTTTTCTCTCAACTCCTGAAGACGAACTTCATCTGTTATTAGAGTCTAGGATGGAAACAACAGTACTAATTTAGGAATACAGAGAAAGGGAGGCAGGGAAAAGGACATATATAGGATGCAGTCATGAAGCTTTAATATTTTTCATTACAAATGTGCAAAGTCAGAAGACATAGAAGCTGAAATGCCATGAACATGTAGTATTGCACAGTGGCATTATGTACAAGTACCAGAACTAATATCAGTGGCAGGAAGAAAGATAATGCCCCCAGTGCAGAGGAAAAGGGACATGGCATCTTATTCCTCATCACTGCTGACAAATCTGCAACCAATGACTCTGTGCACAGTGTGGAATGCTCAGGGGATGCAGAGGACATTGCACTGGTCAAGGTTAGACAGAATAGTCTTCTGGATTGAAAAATGCCATCATCTGTAACTGATTAACAGTGACAAACAACTGCATGACAATCACCAATTCAACTACCAGAGAACACTCTGAGTGATACATAGTTAAGTATCTTAAAGCCAGCTCCTGCTTGGATGGGGTTTTGGTTCTTTTTTGTTTGTTTGTTTGTTTGTGGGTTGTTTTTTTTATTTTTATGGGTTTGTTTGGTTTTGTTTTATTGTTTTGGGGTTTTTTGGTTTGGTTGGGGTTTTTTTGCCTGTAGCTGGTTGACCATACCAAGAATGTAAGCAACTTCCACAGCAAACTGTAGCTGGAGTGACTTATTTTAGGTTAGAAAAAGTTCATCCTAACCAAATCCCTCCACTAAGAAGCACAGGGGCATTAACATTCAACCGTTTGGTAATAATTTCCTAGTATGAAAAAATAGATCCACTAAAGGATACCTGTGTGTAACTCTCATTTTAAACTGTTCAAAGGAAGGTAAATAAGGTGGTTTCACTTCTGTCCCATGACTGAGAGCACTAAAAGCATCCTCGTGTATTCTTTGCCAGGCCACCTTAAGTATAGCTAAGGTGCTCACTGCAGATGCTAATTTAGCCCTGACTGATGGACAGCTTCAAATTGACTTTAGGTGCAGATCAGTGATCAAGAGTTGGAGGGAAAAACTGAGCACCAGTTCTTAAAGCAACACTCTACATGCACTGAGAAAGGCTGGACATCTAACTTTAGAGGGCTTTGAGTTTTTACCACTTCTGTTCTAAAGCAAAAGTGACTGCACAATTTCTGCTGCCCCTAGGAAAACAGGATGCTATAGTTGGTTTTCTCAGTGACACAGAAAGCCAACTGCTGTCAATACAAAGCCCAGCCTTTGACCACGGCCAAGACTGCTCTTAGGGTGGAGCTGATGAGCTACGATCAGGTAGAGGGAAAACAACCTTTATGTTGTTCTTTTCTAGCTGTTGACTTGCCCATCTCCTATTTCAGAAAGCAGACTAGCATATACTCTCCAAATTCCACATTTGTACTACTTAAACTTCTGCATAGTATGAGAATATTTCACTTTGTGTCATCAATAGCAGGATTTTTGTCCTACACCAATGTTTTCATACAGATAGAAATTTGAAAGCACTGAAATACACTTCTTACCTCCGGAATTGTTTTGCAATAATCCCATTGTAACAGTTTCAAGTAGCCATTGTTTAGCACCAGTGTAGGACTAATAATTGGTTTAGAACTGCTATCAGCAACAGAGGATGATGAAGACTCATCAGACATAGATGACAATTCATCTTCTATTGATTCCTTTATCCATTCTGTTGTGAGATCCAGGGCACCTGAGTGTTGCAAATCAGCACGGACTTACTACATGCTTTCATCAAAATAAGCACTAGCTTGAGGAAAAGAGTTGTACATAAAGAGCACTCAACTTCTGAGGACTAAACGTACATAGTGGAGAGCTGACTTCACACATGTAAATATTTTTTTCCTCATTTTTTTCCACTGATCACCTTCCATTGGTTACCTTAATATTCTAGCTAGCTTGTTAGACTTCAGGAAAGATTTCTGGATAAAATGTTTCAAAGTCCAAGTTCCAAAAGCACTTTTATTCCCTTTTTCAGCAAGGCCACTTAATAACTGGGGCACAACACTGGCAAGTAGGGGTGAAGGGAGATATAGTATATTAACTGCAAATGGATTGCTTTTAAAGAGTTCTTTTTCAGGCTACATATAAAAGCACTGCAGGTCACATCAGCGGCTCAGAGTTCCCATTTTAGAAGCCCCTGCTCCAGATGTTAGTAAGTTTACTTGTTTCTTCTTGGAAAACATCTTTTCCTGAACACTGGAAACAGTCATATTACACAAAACCTGTAATAGTGGATTGAGCTGAATTTGCATCACCTAAGAAGTTTTCCTCAGAACCTGCCTTTTATTTATGAGGGAGAATTGATCCTGTCCCTTCCAATTTTCAGGCACACTCACTGATTTTACATATTTACTTCAGACTAACAACAGACTTGCTGGGTACAAAAGAGATGAAGTCTCATCTTCCCGTATGTGGGGCTTCTGCCTCCAGACTGTAAGAGCCCCTGTTGTTTGTTATTCAGATACCTATTTAGCAAATATAAACTAGTCTGAAAGTGCCCCAGATTATGAATGACATCACTTACACAAGATAAGCAATTGCCTATTGGTAGCTTGCTTATCAAAGCATTTTTGCATTAGATCCAGACAAGAAACTGAAGTTTTCCTCCACATTAACTGCAATTGATAGATTTTTCTTTTTTTGCAATGTGTCTTTAGTCCACTTTTCAAAGAAAGGTTTAAATTAAATATAACATGATACCTACCTGGTGTTTCTTCAAGAATTTCCTGGAATTTTGTTCTTTCATATTCCACCAAATTACGCTGAAGGTACGGCCTAAGGTTTTGAATTATGTAATTAGCCATATCCATTTTCATCAGGTCCAAGACACGGAATATTTCTCTGAAAGGAAAAGTTTAGAATTTGACAATAACAATAGTGTCTTGATTTTAACCCGCACACAGGAGTTACACCTAGATTCCTACTTAAACTGCAATTCTGGGAGAGGTAAACTCCCTCAACAATGTTTCAGTTTAACAGCTATGTTACCTATCTTCCAGAATTCTTAAGGAGTATTGTGTATAAGGCTTGGTGTAAGTTACAGAAAACAGGACAAATACTTAGTATCACTGCATGCTACAAGCCCATCACAGGAAGAGAAGGGGCTTCAAGGACAGTATCAGCTGGAACACTTCAGAGTAGATGAACAGATTTTAACTTTTTAGCCACCACAGAGATACAATCCTTCTGACCCAGTTGTTTTGGTCCCTGTATATGATCCAAGTTGCAATAAAACAGTAGAACCACAACTACCATTTACTCTTAATATTTCTTTTATGCAAGTGTTTTACTCAAGTTCAAATAATATTTCAAATCTAAAGTTTGGCCTCCTAAAGGAAGCACACCAACAGTTCAAGAAGGAATAGCACACATGTGCTGCTTAAATTTTGCAAAGATGAACAAAACTGAAAAAGCAGCCTCCAAAACACGGATTATTGCAAAAGTGCTTTTTTGTTGTTGTTCAGTGGCTTATTCAGAGCTGATAGCATTTGATACAGGCAATTTATCCCTTTCATTAAAAGAAAGATGTAATATTGTGGTCACAGTATGTCATAGCCCCTCCACTTTAGGGCTTCTGTATAAAAATATGTTTTTCTATAGTTTGAAATGAGGCATTAGGTAAAGTCACACATTTTTAGACCTCTTTTTAGGACACTACCCCCCTCTTTCATTGCCCAGTACTCTTTCAGAGGAGCAGTTTCTCCTCTAAAAAACCCCACCCAAATACCAACCTCAGTAATTCTACAATATTGTCAGTTGCTTTTAACTGTTTTATATCGTTGTCTCTTATCGGAGCACATAACTTTCCCATAGTGTTGATGATATAGTTAGCTAGCCCATGAATATCAACAGCATTATGTTCTGCCTGCTGTCTTATAAGATCTGTATCCAGAACTTCACAGATTTGATTTTGAATCCTGTTTGCTCCAGGAGTCAGGAAGGAAAGAAGAATCTAAAGTAAGGGTGAGGTAAAAAAAAAAAAAAAAGAAAAAACTTATAAGAAAAAAAAACAACAAACCACCAAACCTAAACCCAACCCAAAGCACTTAGTAAACACACTGAATTAAGATTTTTAATGTTAATGGCAAGTGTATTTAGCTGACTAGTTATAATAAGACACATTAAAAGTGAATATTATCTAAGGTAGTAGGAAAAGAGGACTTAAAAGAATCACAGTACAGTTCTGCAGAAATGCTCAAAGCCAGTGAACCAGAAAGCCTGTCAATAATGAGACTCAGAAACTGGGAGGCCACCCTGTAAAATAAATATTTACTAACTTAAAATCTTGAAAAGACTCAGTATTGTGCCAGAATTAAAGGTTTGTATGCTCCCTTGTGTGATGATCATAAACAATGGTCTATGTGGGCAGGTGCAGTCACATTCAGACTCTTGTTCATGTCCCAAGACCACAGCATGTTGCTGGGAAGAGGCTAGCAGAGACGTGAAGCTTTGAGAAGAAAGCTGACTTGCAACTAACCATCATGCAATGAAAGCAGAGTGGACATGCCACGGCATCCATGGCCATATTTATTGTTAATATAAATATGCTATAAATAGACAGCTATTTGCACTTCTGAACAATCACATGTCCATCTTAAAAGAAAGATCTTGAAGCTGTTGGCTTCGCTGAGGTAGCATACCTTTCAACTGAGGACTGACAGTCTCTTACAAAATACCAGGGAAGGGGAGGAGGAACATTACCTCCTTAATTTCCTCAAAGAGCTTGATAGCATGTTCATATTCTGGAGGATCTTCATTCAGTTCTGCTTCCAAGTGATCCCAAAATGCCTTGTGTACAATTTGTTTCACGGTGCCTGCAAAGCTGTGGAATAAGTCGATTAGATACAGAAAGGATTCCCAGCTGGCCTTCACCTCTGGTAAACGTGTTTCAGGTGAACCCAGTCATTTCTTGGGAAACCCACAGCACCTCACCAGCTACTGTGCTCTGCAGTCTTATCTGTCTTGGATCCTGAGCTCCACAACCATAGTTGAGACTGACAAGTTTTCCCTAACACACATGCATTTTACAAAGTGGTTAACCTGCCAGTACAGAGATACTATCTTTCCTTTCTCCTTATTTAATTTGTATTCACTGTCCTAACCTGGTTTGTTATGTGACAAGCTTTCTCAACTGGTTAAGTGACAGAATAGTTTTTATCAGTTAATAGATTTGTGCTATTAAAAACCTGTTTTGGTTTGGGGTTTTTTTTATGTTTAGTGTGTACTTGGTATTTTTTAAATTTGTTTGGGTTTTCGTTGGCTTAGGGTTTTGTTTGTTGGTGTTTTGGGTTTTTTGTGTGTGTGTTTGTTTTTGGGTTTTTGTTTGTTTGGTTTTTTTACACTTTTTCTCAAAGTAAAGACCATGGTAATTTTTAAGTTAGACATCTCTGTAAACAAGGACATCTTAGCTACCTAAAATTAGGGAAATTACTTATCACTTTCTCTGCATCTCCAGGTATTTTTGCATCTCTTCTAGGTCTAATATTGGAGGTATGTTCATGATGAGCTCTACCTTATCACTATGGCACCAGTTTGCTCCTATATACAACTGCACAGAAGGTCACCATGGCATCATTTCCACGGGGCTTGGAACTGCACACACGAGACCAATACTCATTTGTCACTATGGACACTCACATCACATTAGATTTATCTTCCACGTGACATTTAAGACAGAGTGATACACCCCAAGACAGTGTTACCAACTCAGCTGGACTGCAACATTTGTTCCAAGACAGCTCTGACGGTGACTCCTGGAGGTGCAGGATAAAAATCTGTAGCCTTCCAAGATTTTATTATTATTATTATTTTATTTGTTTGGGTTTTTACTGCTATTGTTCAATTTGCTACTTCATTCTTTCCTCCTCTTCCCAACCCCTGTGCTGCTTTTGGCAAAATTCAGTCTTACCTGTTCTGTGGGAAGTCTTCCCGTTTTATGCAAAAATTTGCATTTACAGCAATTTCATGAGCTAGAGTCAAGTTTGTCAAATTTCTTGCAGCTGCCATCAGTTCATCAAATGTAATAGCCTTGGGAGGGCTTGCTGCTGGAACAAACAAGATTATTTCAAGGCAAATATCTATAATTGATAAATGCAAATAAAACATTACATTTTTGAAGCTTTACTGCTTGTTAATTGGACTCACATACCCTAGAAGAGCCAGCCTATTATTAATAGGTCTTTATATCTTCTTAAAACACCAACTCAGGAAACTCCCACCTTATCAGGGGTGTGGGGGGGGTAATACCACACAAGCCTCATAACATTTTGAGGAGCAATTTCCTATTTCTTCATCTTAACTAAAGTATCTTCTTGCCTTTAAAACAGAACCTTACATTCCATAGCTTGGTAAAAATCCACCAGAGCAAAAGCATGGGCGAGAGAGATCAGATGCCCATCATAATTCTGAGCACATAATGGCTATATTATTGTTTTATTGCCTGCAGAGAAGCTTCTGAAGTTACCAACTTGAGAACCCCTTAGTTCCATAGCAGACACACTGTAAGTTACACTTCCATTTTTACCAAAAAAAAAAGCATTATCATAACAGAAGCTTCACACTGGTAAGCAACAATAAATTCCCAACATTTCTAAACCCTCAAATTCTGTTAATTAATTTAGCATTTGGAATTAATCCTTTGAAGACTGGTAATAAAGAAAAACAAAGAGCCAGCTGCCCATGCTGTTTTTATGTAAAACACACAGACACTAAAAAGCCTGCATGGTCTGAGAACGCTTACAGGCACGGACATGAAGCACACCTTAACCAAGGGTTTATTTATCATTACTCAAAATACCTTCTTTGTGCACGTGTTTTCTGTTCAATTCTAATATTTATGAAAGAACAAAATATGAATTCAAGGTACAGTTTGTGTATCTTGATCTAATACTATAAATCTGTAACTTACACATTTCATTTTTAAGCGTATGGAGCAAACAGAAGAAACCCACCCTTTGCACAAAGCCATATCTGAGTGGGAGAGTGCTACCAAAATCAAGATTAGGATGTCTGTGGTTGCACACTTTTCTTACACTTTCTGAAGGAATGCACAAGGAGACCCCCATGGATACAGCTGCTGCTGGTGGTCCACACCCAAGAAGATGCGCTGCTTCAGAGCAGAGAGACAGCCATGCCTCTCTCCTAATACTCTTAAACAGAGATTCAGAATCCCAGGTTCTACCCATGACAGCAAAGGAAAACAAGAGAAGTTAGCCTTATCTGTCTACGCACAACAGTGGGAGAGGTTGAAATAGGCTTACATGCTGGGGAGCTGGGTTTGCTTGAAGAATCACTGTTAAAGCTCTGTCTTGAATATTCAGAGTCACTGGAAGAAGCTGTGCTTTCAGAGAGGCGTGAAGAATCTGAATCACTGTTCTGGTCATCATTGAGAGGCATCCTGATTCACTTTAACTGCTACAGTAAACAAGACCTAGAAAAACAAATACACTTCCCATAAAATCAGCACTTTTTCTGTTTGTTTCTCAAAAGTCAGATACAGATCATTATATTGGAAACAAACAACAAAGAGTTGCCTTTCTTAAAAAGGTGTTAGAGAAAGGACCTGGCTTGACCTGCAGAATCACACAGTTATTAACAAAATACTCTTGTTCTGCAAGAAAGTTTTGTACCTCCTGCTGTGTCCTACCTTAATGGTTATGCTAGAGACAGTCTGTAAAGTGGTTATATTTAAAAGACTACCCACTGTAACCCCTGAAGTTGCTTGGTGTCAAAATTTTCTCGACATCTATAAAGGCATCTCATGTTGTTACCATCCCCCACCTGACTTCACCAACAGGCCATGTTTAGCAATTAGCTTCCTTCCACAAATGGATTGCCCCTAGCGTAACAACTCTGAAGCAAACACAGACAAATAATTCACAACACTGTATTCTGACAGGGCGTAGCCAAAAGTCTGGCTTGCTGCTTTAGGTGGGTCTTTACTCAGAATCAAATCAACAATGGCACAGACCCCCAGAAATACTCCTCCTAGGAGTAACAGTAGATGGGTTTTCATTTTTAAGTCAAGTGGCAACTGAGCCTCTAACGTTACATTCAGCACATATGACAAGGAACGCAGAGAAGTGTCGTGCTTCATAGTGCTTCTGTCTACATGAAAGAAGCTGCCTCCAAGGCAGATAATCTGCAACTGCAGAGAATTTGGACAGCTGCGTAGTGCGATAGAGATGATGAATAGCTGTATGACAGGAAGTGAAAAATATGTTCATAATCATATTAAAATAGGAACCTGGAAGGCAGCCATAATTACTACTGAAGGAATTTGGCCCCGATACCAAAAGTAGCTGTTGATCTTTGATTATGACCATGAAACATTCTGTAGCAAACTTTATGAAGAGACATGGCCAACAATGCTTTCTGTCAGTAAATTTAAGTAGTACAGCTTCATTTATGATTAAATTGCACCAACTTCAGCAGGCAAGAAATATCACACTTTGTAACTTCTGAACTTGGTAAAAGCCACTTTTGGCAGCAAAAGGATGATCCTTGTGTGTACTTATGTGAATCAACGTAGTGTGGGGTCAAGAGATGGTCAAAAGGAGTAAGGATTAAGATTTCTTTAAGCTGGCACCTAGTTACAGTTTAGAGCAGTTGATTGTTTTTTGGATACCATCTCATGCTGAATAGGCCTTTATAACTGATGAGTACTCTCCTGTTAATTAAGATGATTAACATTTGTTAAGTGTGTGTTTATTCCTCCTCTCCCATGAGGAAAGAGGATGGATTTGAGTGCCTTATGTAATGCATTATGCTGGGTTTTTTTGTGAAAAAGAATTATTCGCATCAGCAAGAACACAGCTGACAGTTTATTACCTTACTGCAGAAGGCAGTAAAGGATTTTTGATCAGAATAAGGAGGTCATGAGTTGAAGACTTACAGCATTAGTTGTGATCCTTAATATCATAACTCTTTTATTAGAGCAGCAATTTAATAATTTCTAACAAGCAGTTGAAAACAAGCATATGTTTAAAATAATATTGGCTAAACAAGACTAAGAGTTGCAAGAGGACCCAGAAAACCAAAAGGCTGAGATATTTTTGACTTGGAAATTGTATTGTTTAAGTTACAATTGCAAATGAGTCACTAGTTAATGTTACACAAGAGACTAAAACTATTTTCTTCGACTAAGATCTGTGCTACAGATCTCAAAGCTAGTGCTAACTACTGACTTAGCTGTGACAAGATAACTGTACAACATTCCCCAGGTTCTTGACATGAACTACTCACTTCAACACAATACCCCCACAGAGCCTGCAAAGCTTACGGGACCATCCTGGTATTGTTTCTACATCATCATCAGAACACTGTATTTCCAGGCTTTAGTCATCTCTGAAACCCCTTTATTTATATCTAAATAACTAACCTCCAGAAGGTTAAAGTTGCATGTGGTCCATCAAACGTTTATCAAACACTGTCGGTGTTACTGGCCCAAGAGGTCTTGCAAATCACTTGCCTAGTATGAGCACTTCGAGATGTGTCTACTGCTTCAGTCTAGGTGTTAAGAACATGGAAGATATTAAATAGCCATTAAAAAAATGAATTCTTATAAAATTTACATAGAATTTCAAGAACATTCTCTTAGCTGCCAGTATGGTAATTCTGATAAATATTATGCACTGAGACTATGCCTGTTCCTACAATAGATGCAGACATATGGATAGCACAGTTGTCAGAGTAAACTTCAGAAGGCTTAACATAAATGAGAAATTTCACCAATGCAACAGGAAATGACACACTGAAAAAGCAATGCAATCTTTGCCACAATGTATGTATTTCCTACCAGGATGCCTCAAATTGAATGGTAAGGAAGAACGGGCGTATTCTGCACATTCAGAATGCTGTTGCTAAATTCTAACTTTCAAAGATAAAAAAAGGCAGTGGTCACAAAGTAAACACACTTGGGAATACACAAGCAGAATTTAGATAGGTCATCTAGTTTTTTATGTGCTGCCCAACAGCTAAAAAGCTTCGCCAAAAGTACATTCCCTGAATGTATCAGAGAGAAATACAAATTAAAAAGAGGCATTTCTAATTAGTTACAACAATAGACAACTGAGTTACTTAGTCCTTTCTTTATAGCATACACTGGAATAGCTGCTTTTCCTTATGCTTTTACAGACAGCAGAGAGCTTCTCATAAATTACTAAGGGCCAAGTTCACATTTAATTTTAAATGTAGATTAACATAAATCCCAAGTAAAAAAATAAATCAGAAAGCCCTTTAGCCTTCCAAGATTTCTTTGTACCTCACCATCTTGAATAGACAATAACATCATCTTAATATTTTGAGCTGTTCTTTAGGTATTACATATTAGGCTGTTGTTTTAATACATAGCTTAATATCCTACCTATTCTATTAAAAGGTTAGTCTATGGTTGCAAGCTGCTTTACTTTTCCTGCATAAAAGCAATTAATGTTTACTTTTGAATAAGGTCAGATACCTTCAGAATGAGTTTCATTACGCTCTTTGCTTTCTTTTGATCTGTACTATTTCACAGGGGGTTTTAAGGATAAGCTTTAAATGGGAGACCAAGCTAAAAATAACCTCTAAATGTACAAACCACAAGATAGTTCATGTCATCCCAAGACAGTTAATTCCACAAATTAAAACTAAATTATCATGCTTTCCGCTATTATTTAGACAGTTTTTGATTATTCTTCTTAGAAAGATGCAACAAATACAACACTGTAGCTACTTAAAGGCATCTTGCTCTTACACGGTCACCACCTCACCCGACCCCATCATTCAGTTCAAACTGATCAAGATGGCAAGGTCAGCTTAGTTTCAGAGAACACAAACACGCTTTTTATTCCTGTTCATTTAGAAGTTATTTCATGAAGTACCTGGGAGGGGAAAAAAAAAAAAAGAAAAAAAAGAGACAGCTTGGAAGGCTTTTTTTCTCCAGATACCATCTTCAAGAAAAGTTTTTCCACAGCCCTGCTTTGTTCAAATAAGTCCCTCCATCCATCAACACTTTTAAAGTGCTCTGTCCAGTTTTACCACTATAAATGCCTCAACTTTGTTTATTCTACTGGGTTTACGTCCTTGCTATCTTCAAGCTGGCACCAACCGAATCTCATTCGGGCTCGAGTTTCCCTTTCACTGACTCCACCTTTGCCAGCACTCGCGGCACAGGAGCAGAAAAGAGCCTTTGTTAAGTGGCACGGAACTGCCCGACGCCTCACTTTTGACAGCTTAGAGCCGACACTTCTCGCCTTCGGCTTTCTGGTTCTGCAGCTCTTCCCTCCACACACAGGCTGCTCTTGACGAAGGCTTTAAAAAGACCCAAGTGAGAGGGACACCAGCACGTGCCCGCCGGGGACAGCCGGGGCAGCCGCCCGCACCTCACACACTTGGGCACCGCGACCCCGAGGGTGGCCTGAGGCCGAGGACACCCCTCCCGCCCGCTCCCCTCGCGGGGGGAGCGGCCCCT
>VWZY01000675.1:212791-243499 GCA_013399075.1 Chloroceryle aenea | reverse complement strand
GGCGCGAAGCCATTTTATATAATGCAGTCAGCACGCTTACGTGTTGGCGGAGGCGCAGACCTGCCGTTTCGAGAGGCTGCTGGCAGAAATTGTACATCTCCGACTCTGGCAGATGATGTGAAAGTGAGCGTGGCAGATGGGCAGCTCTCGGTCGCTACGTCGAGCAGGCAGGTGTGTGCGCCAAGGGAGATGGTGCGGAGGCACAGTCGGACGTGGCAGGGTCCTGCCTTGACGTCCCTGCACACTCTGGAAAACAAAACCCATTCCAGCTTCACCGAACAGCAGAGGCCAGAAACACCGCTCCTTCTGAACACGCCTTCCACATTGCTCCCGCTGCCTTTGGCAAAGGGAGCGAGACTCGCTGTGTCCATGGCAGTCCAGAACCACAGAAGGGCTGTGAAGTTGTTGGCAAAGGGTGTGGCTCAAACCAAGCAGGAGAAATTCTCATTTCTCTCCTCATTTTTTCGGTTGGGCCTTATTAGTCCTCAAGCTAGAGTTTCACGAATGGCAGTGTCCATCCGGATATGTCTTAGGGTGCCTGAAGCTTCAAAAAATGACATCTGTGAAGGCATCATCAACATATAATCAAGTTCCTGTGTGGGGAGTAGGTAAATTGGTTGGAAAGCAGTATGTAAAGTTATGATTGAGTGAGATCAAAGAAAAGGAAATTCTTGTCTCTGCTTGACTGCTTTCTGCACAGCGAGCCATACAGATTCCCTGTGTTCCATGCGTGCTTGGGCCCAGGCCAGTGGTGGGGGACAGGGCGGTGGGACAGGCACTGGCAGAGATCCTCCAGCTGTTCTGTGGCACTCCTGGCAGTGCAGCAGCCTGCACACGTTTTGTCGGGTCAGTCTTGGTGTTTCCTCTCCCTTACAATGAGCAGGAAAAGGAAAATTCACACGAGGAGGAAAAAGGGCTGTAAAATTCAGGGCTATGTCCTACTTTGTGAAGCTAGTTTTAAACCCGGGGATTTTTTGCTCACTGATGACTGGGACGTGATTTGAACTATCGGGGGTTGTTTTTTCCTAGTTTTTAAGACATTTTTGTAGACATTTTATAGGAAGGAAGAAATTGCAATGGCAGGGCACGCAGGATGTAAGACTACAATACACAAGTATAGAAGCCAGAGAAGTGTGCAGTACACAAGCCCTTCCAAACATAGGAATGGGTACAGTTTGCTGCTTCCCATCTCCATGCCATTGCAGAAAATGATAGGTGTATGTTACATATTCTAGGGGACAGGTATGTAACAAGTTTATAAATAGTTAGTTTCAAAGAGAACTGACTGACTTGCCTGTGTGTGGCAGGTGGCTGATGTTATACATAGAGTAGTGCAAGAATTACAGGTGGAGGAAAGAGATCACAGAGAGTTTCGATGTAACCCTTGAAAGCTTTGTTTGCTGTGGTTTGGTGGTGTTTTTGCAGAAGAATGTAGTTGAAGGAGAGGAGACGAGGCTGTATTTCTTTTCTGTATGGAACTACAGGGTTGTGCATTGTACTTGCAGGATGCCATCAGTGCACACTGCTGTGTGGAACTGGTTGCCCTTCAGTCTTTTACTGCAGAGAGCTCCTGTGAGCAGTAAGCATTATATAAACTCATCTGCTTTGCACATCAGCAGTAGGAGGAGAAAGGAAATGATGTGGAAGTTTAGTCTTTAATATAGCACCGTTCTCAGAGAGGCCAAGGTCATTTGGTGTTTAAACACAAGATACTATGACCAGTTAGAGAAGACGTAGTTGTTAGCTATAGTTAGATTTTCATGTGCTGCTTACGGCTTTGAAACTTTCAAGGGCTGTGGTTTCAAACCTTAACCATCCATGAACACCTAAGAGGCAAACCCACATGGAGGTGCACACACAAATCAGCTGTGTAGTGTATAGGAACTACTGCTTTGAAGTAGTGGGTTTTGTCCTTCTCGTGCAAGGGGTTTGCTTTGCGCCCTGGTGGCTGTTGGTTAGGACAGATGACATTAGAAACCGATCTAATTTGAAGATCCTGGTCTATTTTATTGTCAGAGCTCTCTGATCTTGAAGTGGCTGGCCCTCCGGAAGTATAGGATAGCATCAGGTTACACCATGAGCATTGCCTGAATGCAGTGGAAGAGCAGGTATAAAGCACTTCTGCTGTGGAGGGGTGGGATCCATCTCTGTCAAATGTATAGCAGCAGACATCTCCTGTCCCTCTGGAAAGTTCTAGCCATTTCTGATGTCTTTTCTTAGACTAACAATTGAAGATAGTTAATTGCAAATCTGAACTGGGTGATTTGGTTGGAATGTGTCAAAGAGAATAACTTCTGTAATAAGAGGCGGAGGAGAACTTTCCTGTTCCCTTTTCGTTTTCTGAAGTCCATTTATAGTGATAAAGAACAAGTTGTCTGTGGAAAAAATGAGACATAATGAGGACAGCTAAGACACAATGAAAATGAGCTTGGTAAGTCAGTGTATTGTCTGGTGCCCCACTGCAATAAGTATAGCAGTATTACCTGCTGCCCCCTCACCCCACCCCTTAGCTTATTTCTAGTTCCTGTGTGAGCATCAGAGAATACAAGTGGAGGGCGTGTAAAGTCATCACAAACTTTTTTACAGAAGAGGGGGAATAAAGAAGTCATCTCTAGGTGTATTCCTCAAACCGCAGGGATCTGTCTTGGAGCAAGGGCCAGACTACAATCATTACACGGTGCAGACTTCCATGAAAACCAAGAAGCATTTAGGCAGGGATTTAGTCTTGCAAAAATACACATGAATAACTTAATTCCTAATTAGTAAGTCTTTTGGGTCTTTTGAAAATAATTTCTAGGTTTCGAGTCTGATTGGGAAGTGCTGGAGCCTCCTTCAGTTAAAAAGCAAAATAAATGAACCTCTATATATTCCTTTCTAAGAACACATGAAATATACTTCCTCCTGTTGATAAAACCAAACCAGCCCTCCAGCTGTGTATCTAATCGGTAAACATGGCAGCCCGTGGGCCACGACTGATTACCGTGCCCCTCGGACGCAGGCAGTAGCGTGAGGCACGGCTCCATGCATTGCTCAGCACTTGCCAGCCTGCCAAAGCCTTGAGGTGTTCTCTGCACATTGCTTTACAAAGTTTTAAAAAACAGAACCCACACACGCACACAAAGATTTCTCTGTGGTCTTGAGACTGATACTCTGCTTGGCCTCAGAATTAAGTAACAAGTGCTTCCCCTTTGGTGTGCCTGGATCTGGCCTTTAAATAATAAATGCATCTGATGGACACTCACCCCTTGACCTTTTCCCCATTGCTGCTACTAAAACCAACTGCAGTTTCTGTAACTGGGAAGCTTAATAGCATACCTGGCCCAGTGGTGACAACCTTCCCTGAGTACTAACCTGAGGCAGATGCAAGTCACTCCCCTTGGCAGCTGCTACGGCTTTGTTCTCTGCCTGTGTGCATACGTGGGCCCCTCTTCATGAGGAGCGTGTGGGTGGTATGCACGTGTGTGAATAATGAGGTATTAAGTAGTTAGAATGTCAAAGCCTTTTATGTTTTTTATCTGAAAAAACAGTTACCAAGAAAAATCCGTGTCTTCATTGGTGTGCAGGAGCAGCAAAATACAATGATTCCTACTCTCACTCCCCAGCCATTCCTAGCTTCCCTTTCACCCTGTTTTTTCCTCTTACTCCTTCGTGTCTACTTTGAAACTTCTTTCATGTTCAGGGATTGTTCTGGGTGCAAACTCTGGAGAGCTGAGTTTGATTTACTGGATCATCCGTGACAGGTCAGCGAGGCTCAAGATCCTCAGCAGAAGATGTATGTCCCTGTAGAGCTGTAAAGCTCTAGCTGCTGGGCTTTTCGTGCCTCCTGTATCTGTTCTCTGCATGCTACAGAGTCACCTCAGCTAGGGAGCATGAAGGATTGCAAGGTGATCATTTCATACAGTAACAGGGGCCGTAAGGACCTAGACACAAAGGTTAATGTTGTAGGTAAGGATGAAATTTAAGTATTAATCGTGTCGATTTCTGTTGTAGGTGCGTTCCCTTCAAGCCACATTTGGAGATTTTGAATCCATGATGAAAAGAGCTCAGCAGAAGCAGGAGGTTACTGAGAAGGCTGTTAAACAAGGGGAGAGTGAAATAAACCGGATCAGTGAAGTGCTTCAGAAGCTGCAGAATGAAATTTTGAAAGACTTGTCTGATGGCATCCACATGGTGAAGGATGCAAGGGAACGAGACTTCACATCTCTGGAAAACACAGTGGAAGAGAGACTAACGGAGCTAACCAAGTCTATAAATGATAACATTGCGGTGTTCACTGAAGTCCAGCAAAGGAGCCAGGATGAAATCAACCATATGAAAGCAAAGGTTGATTCACTACAAGAGCCAAATGTGTATAAGCATGAAATTAAGGTGCTAAAAGATGCTTTTGAGCAGATGCAAGCATCCATGAAAACCAAAGAAAAGGACATAGAGAGCTTGAAGAGTACAATAGACTCCATGGAGTCTGATGTGTATACTGAAGTGAAGGAGCTAGTCAATCTCAAACAAGAACATGAGAAATTCAAAGAGGCTGCAGACACTGAACACCTTTCATTAAAAGCTTTACAAGAGAAAGTTCTGAGAGCTGAGGATTCTATTATGCAGCTCCCAAGTGACATTAAAAGACTCGATGAAGATTTACTGCAAGTTAAAGCCAGCCTCAACAAATGGGAAGAAAACGAACTCTTCAGAAAAGCATTAGAAACTTTTGGGAGCAACAGTGAAGGACTGGAGCCTCGATTGAGGCACATAGAAGACATCCTGGAGCCTCTAACTTCTGCTGCTGCTCAAAACAGTGAAAAGTTGCAATCTTTCCTATCTAAGGAAGCAGAATACGAGCATAAGCTCCGTACCCTAGAACAAAGCATTACTGCTCTTCAGGGAATCTCGGATACGGACATAACTTCAGTCACAGACATTCTGAGGAATCTTGGTGAATCGCAGACCTCGCTCTACAATGACGTTGAAAACTTGAGGAGAAGCATCAGTGATCTGCCATCCTCTGGTGCTCTTCAGGATGTCCAGAAGCAAATTAGTGCTTTATTGGATCAAGAAAATCTTCAGATGGGTCAGGCACATTCTCAAGGGTATCTTGAAAAATTTTCTTCTATAGAGGGCTCTGTAGATGAACTGAGATCTTCTGTCAGCCAGGTTGATTCCGATTTGAAAATGATAAGAACTGCAGTGGATAGTTTAGTCTCCTACTCGGTAAAAATTGAAAACAATGAGAACAACTTGGAGTCTGTGAAGAGCTCAATAGATGACCTGAGGAATGATCTGGAAAGGTTGTTTGTGAAAGTAGAAAAAATACATGAAAAAGTTTAGGCAGCAGTGCTCCTTGTGCAAATAATGGATTAAGGAGAGTAGCTTTTGTATGCCCAGTTTTTTACTCTTTTTAAAAGCAATTTGATACCTCCAAAGAGAATAAGAATACTTTAATAATAGAAACAGTTCTGCTTATTTCCTTTGTTTCTCTTTTGTGTAGTGTTTTGTTTTTGTTTATTGTTTTGTTTAGTTTTGGGGTTTTTAATTTGTATTAAGAAAACATTAAGAGTTTAGTTGGGGGTTAAGTTTCTAAAGGTTCGCCATCTCCACAAACTGTACCCCTGTAACTGTAGTGGTGTAACTAAGGTGCTGCAGCCTCGTTAGCTTGGGCACATACTTAATGGCATGAAGATGTTCCACACTATGACACTAGATATCCCACACAGAAGGGCTGCAGCTCTTCTGGTGCAAAAAGCCCACTGCTGTACACACTGAGAATTTTACCGGTATCTTTTGGGTTAAGAAACAAATGAGCAAAACTACACCCCTACCTGAAACTGTTTAGACCAGTAAACTTACGGGTGGACCAAGTTTGAAGCAGCTTATCCATTTTTGCAGTCTGGGACTCAAGCAAGTAGTCAGTTTTCCAGGTGTCAGCTGAGCTGCAGTGTGTTTCTGTGAGTCTGTAATCTGTACCAAGGAGCAGACGAAGGGTTAGCTGAACCCCCCGAAGGGAAGGCTGGATTTAAGTGGTATTGTTTGGGGCTAGCACCTAAGAGAGGTGTTCCTCAGGCTTCTTTGCCAGCATCTTCAGCTGCTGGTGCAGATGATCAGTGCTTAGAAGAGACATTTGAAGGGCGGGATTAATTTCAAGAGCGTACATGTTTTGGACTGTTTACATGTTGAGACTTTCTTGCCTGGAAGAGCCTAATTTATTTGTTTTCTGTAAAAATAGTCACAAATCTGGGTAAAGAAAGAGAAGGACTAAAATTGCACCTCTTGTGTCCCCTGTATAGCAGGCATGCTAATGATAATAGTACACTCCAAAACATGCAAAGGGGAAAATTGCTATGAA
This sequence comes from Chloroceryle aenea, assembly GCA_013399075.1. Lineage (NCBI taxonomy): Eukaryota > Metazoa > Chordata > Aves > Coraciiformes > Cerylidae > Chloroceryle > Chloroceryle aenea. Next base: position 237,162 of record VWZY01000675.1, on the reverse strand, counting down.
ATCAGCAGAATTGCTTCTAAGGCATATACATTTCCAAGTTTTCGCACAGCCGACAGTGACCTGTACTCTCGTTACTTATTCAGGACTTGGTGCCCAATTCCTGTCACCATTGTTGGCACTGGGTGTCTGCCTGGGGCACTGGTAGCTAAGAATCCTTCTAGGAACTGGCTGAGAGTGAGGAAAAGTGTCGTAACTCTCTAGATGTTAATTTTAAACCCACTTCCTTATGGAACTTGCTTGGTTTGCTGTCTTTTTTTTTGAAAGGATACCTAATATCCCTCCTCTTCAAGTTCACTTTTGAACTTTATCCAAAGATTTAGTAAAGGAGTCTGCACAAGGAAGTCTTGGAAATAGGTCGTGAACATCATGCCCACCTCAGCCTGCACTAGCCAGATCTGTGGCTATGTTAGAAGAAGTATTCCTAGAAAGAGCACCTCCCAGAAGCGGGTTGCTTGTGGGAGCAGCGCGGGTGAAAGGATTGTCATAGGTAAATAAGATACTGAACCGTATCTGGTGTTGTTCCCACTGTAAACAGGAAAAAAATTGCTTTCAAAGAAAGAGGGACCCACGGCATTATGGTAACTGTTGTCACTGTTGGAACTGCACTGTTCTTTGTTGACTTCCCAAGTTCTTGAACAATGTTGTTTAGGTTACTGTGAAATGAAACTGTATGGCTTATTTGCGGTATTTTTAATACATAATAAACACTTGGAATATTCTTTGCACCTTTTTTTTTTTGATTGCCACTTACTTGACATTGTGGTTCCCGGGATGCTTCTGGGGGGGCACGGGAAAGGGCTTGGGAAAGCACCAGATATCATAGATCCCTTTACTCGCTCTCAGCTCAGGGCACGGTAGAGGCAGTCCTGTCTGCTGTAGTTACAGACGAACTCTTGAGAACAGGATTTGAGTTGGATCTCTTCAGTGGTATTGACCATCAGGCTCAGAAGCCCAAGGTGGTAGTTGTGAGGCATGAAGCCCATGATTTATGCAATGAATGAGCACTATGGCAGACACCACCAGCAATGCCTTGGTAAGACTTTCTCAATGCCCGTAGCATGTAGACCAGAAAAAGTGTACGGAACAGACCTCTATGATCTTTCCAACATGGCTCTCTTTTTCAGAGGTTTGAATAATAGGCCTATAAAGTGGTGCCATCTTCATAATGGGCACCTGGCTCTCCAAAGTTTGGGAAAGGGTGATTTCAGGCATATGGGCATTATCATATCCTGGCAATTCCCAAGGCCAAATTCACAGAGGTAGGTAATGCTTGTTGTTAGACTACCTCTGTTCAGCAAAACAGTGTGCACACCAACCCTTCCATTAACAGAGATATGACCTATTTATTGACAGCAAGATGGCCATGAGCACATGGTGACTTTAAAGGGTAGCAGCTGCATGATGAGGAATCTTCAGAGGTTGTAAAGCCAGCAGTGCAGCTGCACCGTATTTGATCTCAAAGATTAAATGAAGAATTAGTTCCACTTCTAGTAACTTAATTTTTATGGCAACCTATTGAAATTATTTATTTCACTAGATAATAATTCTTCATAAATAATACGGCTGGAGGCAGGCAAAGCAACAACAGTCCCTTGGTGGGCTGGAGGTTCAGCTTTTATATTTGGCTTGACAATTTCATTGAACACAAGCACCTCCTAATGCCCTCATAAATGCTCACTGAGCTCAGCCAGACCTAGTCCTTCCTGCATGTTCCAGTACAGTCACGGAGAAGCAAGACATAGTCTGTGATGCCAATGTTCTTTACATTATTGGTAGGTAGTCACTAACGTGCTGTACCAGGGCCAGATTTCAACTGGAATTGCCCACCTGATTGATGAGGTATTGATCGAGTCAGTTCATTAACATCTGTCTTCATTTTCAGCTCTCATCTTATAAATGGAGAAGCCTCAAAGCTGAGGCACCATGGCCTTGATCACACTTGAAAGGGCTTGTCCAAATTGCTACAGTGGCAAATGTGATGGAGATAAATCTTGTTGCTGCTTCGGGGACTTCTCCCACTAGAGCTCTGGATGCGTCCTCAAGTGAAATAACCTGTAACAGCCAGAAGGTTCTGGTGGCCTAAATGTGTATGTTGGAGGTTTTATCAAAACATTGACTAGTGATTTAGTCTTTACCATCTTATTTGACATAACTCAGCCAGCAGAGTAAGTAAAGCTGCAAAGTATAGTGGCTGTAGGAAGAGAGGCTTTCTGAGATGCACAAACACCAGAATAGCTTGAAAACACCCAGCATGGGTCTTCCACTCTGCTCAGTGCTGCCCAGGACAGCCTCTGTCCAGTTTGGAGCACTTCAAGGAAGGTGTGGCTGAGCTGGAGAGACTCGAAGAAGAAAACTCATGATCATGATGATGATGATAAGTAAAAGATTCTGTGGAAAAAGCAGTTGAACAGTTAGGTCTGTTCGAACTTTTTAAAAAACAAAGAAGAAGGGAGGGCCGAAGGGAAAAGAGGAACGAAGGAAATAATAAGCCGGCTACAGCCACCTAAAAATGCATCTCTGTCAGAAGATCGAACCCGTATCGCGGAGGGGGCGAGGCGCTGCGGGCGGAACTGCCGCGGGTGAGAGGCGGCGGGGGCTGAGCGGGTCGGAGGGACAGAAGCGCTGCTGGAACNCCCAGCTCTTCGTCCTTCCGCCCGTCCGTCTGTCCGTCCTCCCGACCCACGACCAGCCGGCCGCCTCCTGCTCGGAAAGGCCGGGCAGCAACTCCCCCCATCTCCCCGGATCCCACAGCGGTGACAGCTCATGTGCCCTGTTTAACAGCCTCCTTATGTGATACCATCCCCCTGAAAAAGATTTCTCACTGCAGCTTCACCCAGTCGCTGGGCTCAGTCTAGAATCAGCTACTACTTCCCCTGTCCAGTTTAACCATTTTGCTAAGAACGGGTCCCTGGACCATTTGTTGTGTCATCACCTGCTTAGTTTAGAGATGTTTAGGGAGGGGGAAGCTGTGGCTGTTTTGATTGTGGTTTTAATCTCAGCCGTATATGATATTTAGCCCTGTGTGCTGCTGTTGCTTGCTCATACTTTGCTGCTACCCTGCATGCATTGTATCCATTGTCATCCTCTGCCTACCATGAGCACATATTAACCAGTCAGAGGTGCAGAGTTGGAATGGAATTTTTACATGCAGGACTTTTATCAACACTTATTTGTAAATCCTGGCATGAGATGATCAAACAACATACAAAGCAATTCCTTTTCCCAAGACCCCATCTGGTCTAACACTGACCCAAGACACTCAAAGAGCAATTCTGTCTTGGACACCAAACCAAAAAAGCATCTTTCCTGCTTGCTCAGATAGCAAAACCTCTCCAGAATCTCTACTATACAATAAATTGCAAGCTCCCAGTATGCATTTTCTCAGGAGTCAATGCTTGCTGATGCACGGAGAAAGGGAACTCAGAAATCTCTTTATAAGAGCAGAGCTTGATGATTCCTGCATTTATAATGCAAATACTAAACCCCAGAGCTTTCAGAGATAATGCAGCATCACAGTTTGTAGCCTGCTAGACCTCAGACAGAGATCCCTGAACTCTGTTGGGTTTTTTTTTATATTGGAGCTTACAGAGCAGGTGTTCCTTTGGCTGCTATGGAAATACAAATAATACATCTCAAAATCTTTCCCAAGACAATGTTATCTAGATACTCAGCATCAGGGGACAAATCTTTTCGCAAGTGATTCAGATTTCACTGTGAGAGGACTAAAAGCTAAAGAGGCTATTTCTCATTTTACTACCTATCCTGTTCAGAAAAAAATTGTTTTGATGAAATACCTATTACCCAGTTAACTCCTGCACCACAGCCGGGCATCTGTCTGCAATCCCAGAAGAAGAAACTAGTTCAAATAAAGCTGGCTTTGTTCCACTTAGAAAGATTTTCCTTTGGCACTCTCTAGATGTAAATATGTCACATTCCTGTGGATAATCCTTTCCTGTCAATACTGCTTAGGTTGGGGTTGGGACGGAGTCCTAGAGTTATGAGTAAGGATGGAAAACATAACAAATGGAGAAAGAATAGGAGTTACTTGGAAACTTCAGGTTTTTTTTAGTGATTTGACTTTCCACCAAGTTTCTATTAATGGTATGTTTTCCCTGACTTTTTCCCCCATTAGCAAACTTCCTAACAATACATACACGTCAGGGGGATGCAGAATGTTATGCTTAAATATTATTTTCTTTACAGCAATAATTAGAAGCCACAAGCAGAAACAGGGCTTGAGATTATAGCCGCTGCAGAATCACCTGTTAGAGACAGCACTGCAAAAGACACAATCTAAACAAATGAATTGACATCGTTGTTAGTGGCAGGCCAGAAAACATTACAGTTCCCAGAGTGTGTTTGGACAGTTCACGCTTTGGTGTCACTCAGGCCAAAAAAACATTCCAACATGTACTTCCCTGCCCTGGAAATTCAAAGGGCTCTGCACAGGTGAGTGGCATCCAGCCTGCAAGGTGGTCTGCCTGGGAGCTAGGGACCCGGGGAGGGCAGCAGGCTACCTCCAAGCTGTGCATCCTGGGAAGCCTTGCTTGGACAACCTCTGCAGAGTGCTCAAACTCTGCAAACTGAAAGCAGCGAAAGCTTAAAAGAAAATTGCCAGCTAGATGGGAAACACAGAAATTATGGAATTATGGAGATCCCACTGAAGTCAGTTGCTACACTCCCATTTCCTTTCCTGGTACAAAATCAAGGCCAAAGCACTTCGCCCAAAGCCCACAGAAAATGTGTAATATACCCAGCAAAGGTTTCCAGTACCTAAAGCTCCAAAAATCCACTCCTTTCCCTGGTGTGCATCAGAGCTGTTTACAAGACCTAACAGATCTTTGCATATTGAGCAAGCCTCTCTTTTTTGAAGTCCCCTTCTTAGAGTGTGGGCACAGCAGTATAAAAACATTATTAAAGGAGGTAGTACTGGCTTGTATGTTTATGGTCTAAATAAATATGGTTTATGGTGTCGGGGAAGCATGGTGGGCCTCAGGACATATGTACTATCTCTTCTGAAAAGATTGCAAACATTAACAGTATAGACAGACCAATGCTCATCATTAAGCTCCAGTGTAAACATCTAACTGAGGGACAGCCTTCTCAATGCTTTTGTTTCCAGACACCTAGAGTTACAGGCAGGGCAGTTACACTGGCATGTGTTCAGCTGGTGGTTTCAGAGATCCCATCACAATCTTCAGAGCTAGAAACAAAAGAGATATTGACTGAAATGTGGCTTCCTGAGTGAACGAAGCTGTTGTTGTTCCTACATCATGTGTATAACACTACTGCCCAAGGTTCAAGCCCTATCCTAACGAGCACTGGAGGAGAAGACTTATTTAGGCACTAGTCCTCTGGAATGCTCTGGACACCAAACTGCTCTCCCAGTGGCATATTTTGTAGGATTAAATGTCAACTTTAAGCACACCTTTCTGGTAATTTTTTCCTTGTCTTCATACAGATTTCTAACATGATACATTCAGGTCTGAAGACGGTATTGTTCTTAGCACTTTCATTAAGTATTACACATTCTTAAGATGCTTTCTAAGAGAGGGAAAAACCCCTCAGTTCTGTCAAATGTGTCTAAGATATAAAAATAAGACATGCCAGAAAAGGAGCAGGTTTTCCATCAGGAGGAAGATATTTGTATTGCTAAAAATAGCTGTACTAAGCTTTCGTGAACATGAGATTCATGGAAGGATAATTAACGTTTGCTGGCATCTGAATCCTTACAGATAATTAACTGAGGTGGTAATAACCTCTAAGACCCATGAAAATAACATCTTACTTGAATGCATTCAGTGATCAGACTGCATTACAGCACCCCAGAAGAATGTCACAGCCTTCCAGTGACTGCAGGTTGGTGGCACGACTGCAAAAAGCCCTGTACCTCCTCCCTAAGTCATTTGGGTTTTAAAGCCACAGCAGCTGTAGAGACAGCAGGATGACTCCTCATGGCCATGTTTGGGTCCAGGGGAACCTACTTTGATTAGGTCAGGCCAGGACATCATAGAACCTTTAGAGTGTATTATCACACATGCACTTCTGGATTATCCTGTAACAACACAGGGAAAAATTGAGCTGTGGAGCTGCAGGAAGTGAGAGCGCAGGCTGAATTTGTCCTTTGTGTCACTGTTCCCTCCCTCTACTGTGTAGTCACACAAAAGACTACCTGACTGAAGGAGATAAAAGTTAACTTCTAGGTGCTGCTGAATCTTCCCCTCCCTGTCTTCAGTGGGATCACATCTTTCATGTGATATGGTCCAAGGATCAGGAACATGGATAGATCCTTCTCTGTCGATTTCCATAGTCATTGTACGAGTTGTGTGTGTGTGGGACAGAGATAGGGGAAGGTGAAAAATTCAGTTACAAAGCAAAATTTGCAAGCACTAAAAAGAATAGATACCTACTGATTTCTAGCCCATTACATCTTTTCCAGGGTTTGGGGAGATTTGTTAGTTTATATTTTTTTCCAGGGCAAGAAGTCTTCTCTATCTTCTGTCCATTCTTTCAGTATGGAGAGGAAATACTTATAATGCACTTACTGATAAAATACAATCCTCAAAAATAATTTTTCATTCAGGTCATGGAAGATCAAGGACTTTAAGCATTGCAGCTAAATGCTCCAGAAGTGCTGACAGCTCCATAATGCAAGACAGAAATCACATATTTGACCTTTCTCGAATCAGTGTATTTTCACCAACGCCCACAGGAATCACCAAGGGTTGGGTGAGGGGTTGCATTCAGATTTCACTCATTTGCTCATCTGTTTTGAGGGATCATTGTTCACATTGCAATTGTGTTAGAAGCCCTGAAAATACTTTTGGCAGAGAAGTACATGTCTCATATTGATGTCTTAGGGTCCTACCCCTTGCAGCATGAGTGCTGACTCTCTACTTAACATGGCTCAGTGATGCAGCTTTTATGCATGGGGAGGTCTGTCCCCAAATCTCAAACATTTGGAGTAAAGGCTTAATCTACCCAGGAGTGCTACTACATCGTCCTATGTTCAGATCCTGATTTGCCTTCACAAAGCTCTTCAGTTTCCTTAGGGTGGCTATTTTTATTCATTAGAACTCGTAGAATTTACTGCTTTGCTTATAAAATTAATTTGGTGACAGACCTGATGTTTCCAATGGTTGCACAGACCTACACCCCTGTTTGTGAAAGTATTTGAACTATAAAAAGAAGCACATCTATTAAAAAGAGGTTTAGGAGTGCTGTTATTATTCCTTTCAATTTCTCTCGTGTCACCATAACAAAAAGTTATCCTGCACCTAAGGAGCAATAAAATAAATCTAAGCACTTCCAATCTTCACTGCTCAATCCAAGTTCAGGACTAGGTGTGCTTTTTTGCATTGGCAAAAAAGAAGTGAACTAAGAAAAGACACACTATAGCAAGTAGAGCTCAGCATTTGCATTTTTGTCTGAACTATTAGAAGCAGAGAGATGGTTAATGCAGCCCTGATTTCACATTTCCTGCATGAAATTTGGATGCAGGTTTGTCTCAGATTGATGGCTGAGTCTTGTGATCTGCACTTGATTCCTGAAAAAAGGAATCAAGAACGCAACAAGCAAATGTCCATTGTCATGTTCTTCGGTGAATCCAGCTGACATCAGTACAATGGCCTGCAAAAGGGAAGGGAGTTTCAGAAAGTGCAGCTGTGCCCAAACTTTGGTCATGCCTAAGCCATTTGGACAAAAGCCTGTGCTCAGGAGTGGGCTTTCCTAGGTATTTGGGCAGAGAAGCCCACAGGAGCTTCTTCCCTCCCTTCCAATCTCTATCCAGAAAGCAGCAGCAGTAATTTCCTATGGGTTTCTACCCACAAAGGGGTCTGGGGACTCAGGCTAGCAGCTAACTCTCCCATCAGCATAGTCAAAATTCCCAGCCAAAGTGCTTACTCCCAGTTCAGTGCTTGGGTCCCTCTGAAGCTTGTACGGAGTAAAGATAAACACACCCCGAAGTGCTTTGTTAAAATCACAGGGATGGGATTGACACAGTGACCCAGTTTGAGAGAGCAGTTCTCTCCTCCCAGTGAAAAAATCTAGTCACTGGGTGATTTATTAGTCCCTCTTCAATGACACTTTTGTTTTAAGAGGGCTTCAGTTACCCTCTGCTGACTGGAATTTTTCATTTATGTTGGAGAAGTATTGCTCCTTGACTTGAAAAATGACTTCCATTGAGCAATAAATGCTGCAGGCCTCATCCCGTGGCTTTGGCCATGACAGCTCACCACCGGTCACTTTGCCACAGGATCCTTGCCATTCTTTCCTTGTTTTCTTTTTCTTGCCTTATGCTTTACACATGTTTGNGTTGCCTTGTTACATCTTCCTGTGTTCCAGGCTGTCAGCTATGGGCTTCCCTGTATTTAAGTCCCAGGCATTCCTCACCAATATGCTATCTGAAATGCTTTCACAAGGGGGAGATCCTTTCCCCACGTTGTTTCCAGCACATTGAGGTACAGAGTCCTTGTAGTTAAGGAAAATTCCCTCTGGGGAAAGATGCTAAGTGTAGTGAAAGGCTCAAGACCATCAACTAACCTGCTTTCAAAAGTTAACGGCAACATTTAAGGTGTGGCTGAAATTCTGCTTGTGCATTTTGCTCTTCGGCATTACTATATGCACAGTTCTGACAACGAGACCTCTGGCTGGCTGTATTTTTGAGTCTCCTTTGCAGCCGTCAGGGAAAAAAGTTGGGTGTTTTAGCAGATCTCTAATGCAGTCTCTACCACTAAGTTTATTCCAAACAACCATTAATATGTGTCCCGATCTTGTGGAGAATCTTACAGCTTCCTGTGCTTCCACCACAATATTGCTCTACCTTACATTAACCCTTGGTACAGAACTGTGGGCTCTGCCTGTTATTTTCCTGCCTTCTCCTGCTCCTTTCATTAGCAGTATTTGTTAAAAAGAAATACTGTATTTCAAGGCAGTTCAACACAATTTACTCTTCTTGAATTAAAAAAGAAACCATTTTCAAGTAAGTTTTTTACATCTCAAAGAAACTCTTGCATACTTGCAAACAAGAAGAAAACAGCACATAGTTATGATGTGCTAATGATGTAAAATGTATAGATGTGAGTAAGCAGCTGTGTGGGGAAACCTGCCCAGAGCAGCTGGGCGCAGAGTTCCATTGCTGCCTGCTCAGCCTCGTGTGCCGATCTGGCAGCAGTGGGCAAAGGGCCTGTGGTGCCCTTCAGGTAAGAGGTAATGTGGAAGTCCCAAATTCTGCATCTTGAATTGTTGAGATATGAGAGCCTGTTCTCATCACTCTGGCAGTGTAGATGTACTTTAAACAATTCCATAATCAGTCAAGAACTTCCATTACTTCAGGTATTGTGTAGAATAGGTCTGGTAGTGTCCATTTTTGGGCTAAATGTGTTGATTAACTTCCTCATGCTGTCCTAAATCTAAATCCCACTGTATTGTCAAACTGGGGCAGACCTGACCATTTGCTTCTTTAAGGGTGCACAGGGAGGCTGGCTTTTGTCGACCAGGATTTCTGTGGTGACTGAAGAAGTCACTTGAGTAATTCACACAGTATTTGCCAAAGTGTATGTGGATCTCTGAAGAAGAACACCAATCACTTTTGATAAATGCAGTATCATTATAAACATGTACAAGTCTTCCCAAATACAGGGATATATTGCATTTATCTTTCTAGCTGATTTGCCTGGACAGATTTGGACAGATCTTCAACACTGATAATAGCTTCCAACAGCACCTAAAATTCTTCTTCTGTTTCCTTATATCCTTATCTAGGATAATGGGGATTCTGCCTGGGGACCTTTCCACAGCCTCCAGCTCAGCTACTGCACTAGCAATGAGCAGTACTCAGCCCTACTGGGAGTTACAGTGAGTACATGCAAGATTTAGGCTTCAGCTTTGTTCTGAGACTTCTTCAAAGGCAGCCAGGAAGAGCAAGGTTGCCAAACCTCACTGCAGCCCTAATGGGATTCAGTCATCCAGTTCCCCATGGTGCCTGTGAAATCCCACTCTCAGTTCCATATCTTTCCATTTGCATAATGTTCACACCCCCGTGCTGCAGCTTGGCTAACTTCAGTCCCTGGGAGGCAACTTGTCTTTGGCTGTCTTAAAGAGTTGCAATTTAGTTGATGTGCCCAAAGAAAGCACAGGATATGCATTAGAGTGAAGGAAATCAAGAGAAAATCAGATAATACTACCCATCCTCAGCATCATCTTGAAAGAAATGAGTTAGACATAGAGAACAGAAGGAGCAGCCACCAACTAAGTAGGTCAGGTTATCAGCGTGAGACTATTTAGACAGCGATAGTAGGAATGGTATCAGATATGCAAAGCTTTTGAGATGTAGATTTAAATTCCCCTGGTCAATGGCTCCAGATGTTCTCTAATGTAGTAGGGTAGAATTTTTCCACTGTAAACCTGCTTTCTCCTCCAGGTTTCACTGATCATAAACTTTTCATTAGTGCCTTTAACATGAGGCACAAAAGTCTTCAAACTAACACTTGTTGCATCTATTTTTGTAAGTCAAGGGGTTGATTGGTTCCGCAGGGGATCCAAGAACAAAGCATATTTAGTAGCCACACAGGTTTTCTATTAACTTTGTGGTTAATAGAAATATATAGTATAGAATAAGTATCTTTTCAAGACTTGGGACTATATAGCCTACATGTGCCACCTGCCGTGGTTCCTTTTGGATATAAACCTCTTTGTAGGTCCTTTAAGCTTGGTGCCAGGTTCTGTTCACGCTTGTGCCCATGGAGATCCAGAATAACTCCTTGGACACTAATGATGCAATTACAGGCTCTCTCTGGGGTAACTGAGAATAGGAGCTGGTCCCTGTCGGTTCAAATTTACCCCTGATGCAACTTCACTGAGGGTGAAGGAGCTGCCACAAGAGTGTTTTGGCCTCACTGCCCCATGACACTAAGTGTTTCCTGCAGGCTGCAAACAGTTTGAATGTCGTCCAGCCAAACATGAGTGCAGTGGGTCACATATCTTTCAGAAAGCTCTGGAGCTAAATTGGGTCAGCAGAGGCATGACAGTCCACATCAGCTACAGAGTGACCTGTGTTATTTATGTGAAGGAAAGAAAATACGTGCGGACACATCCATCCAAACCTGTAACTGGAAGTGACAGAGGTGAAGGGAGTTCCCCGCTCTGCTCTCTCATCAGAGACCCTCGATAATAACCCCTGACAGAGAAAGCCTCTTCTTGGGCAGCTGCGGATTTAATTTTGGTCTTTGTCCGGCCCAAGCAGCTCAGATCTCTAAAGAAGTGGATTTTCTATACAATAGGGGTGGGATGCAGCGAAGCGTGAGGAGGAGGCGGGACACCAGGTGTCTATGAATGAGCTAACCAGGAGCCCAAAATGCCTCGGTACCCTGCCCCTGCCCCCTTGTTCTGCCCTTAGCCTGTAACACCGAGCAGCACAATGAGTCAGTATTAGCCCCGGCGCAGCTGCAAGAGGTCAGGCCCTGCACTTTTGTACGGGCGTCTTTAATTTAGGCTCCTTGGGGACTCATTTTTCAACCGATGAGAGGGCTAATGCTCAAGCTATCAAGGGAAATGACATCGAGTCGGTGAGAGGACAGGCAGCTTGTACTTTAACCTCTCCTACCACACCCTGGGTGTGATGCTTAGGTAGCCTTTTCTGCTTTGGTCCTTTTTTAGCATCCTGGATAAAGTCAATAGCCCAAATCATCTCTTCTGCCACAGAATTTCAGGAATGAAAAGCTTAATAAAATGGGGAATTGTTTTTGGTGGCACTTGGTGCAAGGTTAGGTCCAGAGACAATATTCACTGCCTATTTAGGCAGAAATAGATGCGTGCTTTTTGCTAAGTGCATCACAGGGATAGTTCAGGTTATCTACATTCTGGTCTACTATCTCAACTGCTAAATATTAAGCCCTTTTGATCAGCTTTACAATGCTGCCTTCTACTTGCACACTATTATTTTCTACCTAGTTTTATTGGTATGGCCTGAGCTCTTTCTCTGGGGAAAATTAGGTTGTCCAGCCAACACGCAAGGAAGATGTAAGGGATGCCTCATGCACAGGGAGCAGGACCCCTCTGTCTCCAGTCCTTGGACAATGAACAAGTAGCACTAATGAACTAGTGGAGGGCACAGCCCTTCCTGGCTAGAACGGTTGTGGCTGTGATGGTGACAGTAGGGAAATGCCAGTGAAGGCAACAATGCAATCTTCAGCACCAGAAGTAAGATAGGCACTGGGGAAAAACATCCACTCTAAGGAGTGGGGTACTGGATGCGGGCACTGAAGACCTGGCTGCCTTCTCATTGAGACTAAAGAAATCTGAAATAAATTGGAAAAAAATCAGAAGGCCAGCACCTGCAGAACAATATACAATAAAGTAGGAAAGGAAACAGGCTATGAAAGGGTTGGACTCGATGATCTCTGAGGTCCCTTCCAACCCAGCCTATTCTATGATTCTATGATAAAGTTGTTATCTAGCATCTGTACTGAAAAGCAAAAAAATATAAATTTCCACTGCTTACACTGGTATAAATTAGTATTATTCCTACCAAAATAAACGGAGTTACACTGGCATAAACACAAAGAGAAATGAGGTCTCATAAAGAACAGCAGTCTCTGGATTAAATCCATTACTGGTGTAAGTAAATACATTCCACAGACCTCAAAGGAGCCATGCTTTTTGTACTGTGTGTACCCATGGTGAATTTGGTTCATTTTCCCCAGAGGCCTTTTTCCATTTTAAATAGAGAGTGCATGCAGATGGCCAGAGCTACAGTGGGGTGCCCAGCTTTGTGTTAAAACAGACAGCCTCACTTTGGCTTGGGTGCAGTGCTCCACTATGATTATATTTCTAGAGCTATTAGTGAACAATATCTCAACTCCTTGTCAGCTTTGGCTTTCAGATCCTCAAGCATCATAATAAACATCAAAGGATGTTTAAAGTTGGTGGCTAGTATTGACAGGATCCCTACTGTAGCTGTTCAAGCAATACAAGCTTGCATGTGTACATAGATACATCTATGTAGATATTATTGTTTATATATTCATATATATGCTGTTTCTTATATCAGAGACAAGCACAAATGCACAGAGTTGTTATGTATTATAATAATTTGGAAATTCCTTGGAAATTAGACACTGAAGTGTTTTGACTCAATTTATCTACTCTCCTTTAGGGTCAATCTAGACTTTTCTTCAGGAGTGATGAAAGCCATGACTCCCATCGAATGCTGTGACAGCCACACATAATCACCTCCTCTGCAAATCACATTTAGCTCTCACAGGCTTGCTTGTAATGAGTCCTGATCTGTTGGTGTTTCTCTTATTTTCAAATAAAAATATTCCCACTATACGTCTGTAGTAGCTTGGTAGAGTACGAGTCCAACAACCACACCACAGGCAGCTGCTGTTATTGAAATGGGACTCTGCAAAGCTTCACCTCAGGCCCGTTTCAGCTTTGCCTGTCATGCTAAGAAATGTATTTTTGAAAGCATATCTCTCTCATTAGGAATGTTGGGTCTTCTGCTGCTTTTTCAAGCAGCCACACCTCAGGCATCTCTGGCTATGTTGCAGGTTCGCAGGCAGACAAACAGAACGGCCACTGAGCACCTCCTTTATTAATTATGGAAGCATTAGCTGGTAGAGAAAAAGATGACCTTTTTTACCTCCTGGGGCTCTTCTCACCTGAGCATCTGCTGGGAAGGACAGAGGTGCCTTTGGTCCCCCGTGTTCCTGGAGGTAGAAGGGAGCTAATATTGCTGTGACACTATGAACACAAGTTTCAGTGTCCTCCTTTTCAGTCAGGGAACAAGTAGGGGTCATTGTCTGAGACCTATTGATACCTACAACTGATGAATACAGTGATTAAAGGGTGCAGGATAGCTGAGAGGCATATTACACATTGTGCCTTCCTAGGAGCTAATTACTGCAGATTCGAGGGTTTTGTTCCTGCATTGAAACACACTTAAATCAGTTTTACAAAGATGTAGACTGATGGTCTGGTCCCAGGAGCAGTACTTGCAGTGTTTGCATGAGTCAGATGTGTGGGCTCAAATACGTAGTGACCAGGACAATACCAGTGGCTTGGGCTCCTACACTTGCCTGTGTGCTCCCGAGGACCATGTTGGGAGACAGATTTTACAAGGAACATCCCAGACAATCCCTTTGCCTGTAAGTCCTTTCGTGGCATGTGTGAGCTTGAGCAACCAAGCCATTACAGGCTGCTCTCCATCATAAGAAAACTGATATGAAAAACTGTCACTGACCATTTATCACTGACACAGGGCAATTTTACACCATGAGCCTTTCTTGGAACTGGGAACCTGACCCTGTCTTCACTTCTAATCACATCCCCTTTCATAACTGTTCAAACCTGATTTATAAATTCATACAGATTTTTGTTTGTTTATTTGTTTGTTTGTTTTATTCAGGAGAAAAAAAAAAGTAAATTCTGCTCAAAACCCATTAAAACATCTCTCCTACCACTGATTTCTGATACCACGTCTGAGTGAAAAAAATCAGCAAAGATCTATCTATCACTCTGTGCCTGTAGCAATCTTCCTGCAGCCAGGTCTGGTTTTCACAGCTCAAGATACCTGCTCTCCCACAACAACAGCAGATGAGCATTAAAGTTTTGTCAGTCTTCTGACAGCTGTGAGTGCAAGATGTCTAATACTGTCTTCATCCACGCTCTGGCCAGCTTCGATGATGTTAATCCCAACTTACATCCAGGTTTGCATGCTGAAAATCCTATTTAATGCCCAAAAGACTGTAAAGTAGTTGGAAAACGTTGCTGTGCAGTACTGCTGCATGCCTGTTTTGCAGGCAGATTTTTCTACAGATGCTCAACCACTTGGTGGTGCTACAGAAAGGGTCTGCTTCGCTTTCTACAGCAAAGCAGGTTTCTTCTCTTTCATCGACAGAGATCACGTTAGATAAAGCTGTGGCAAGAAGCATCTTTTCTCTTTCCTCACATGAGTATTGCCATTGCAATGGTCAGATTGAAAGGTTAGAAATCTAGCTGTTGTATTTCCCCACCAAATGTGTGCGTAAAGTTACAACCTCAGCCGATTCACTTCCCTTTATTGGGTATTTGATCTACACACTTTCAGTGGAGCTGAAAACTGCAGGAGCGGGGGTCTCCTGGGACAATTCACCCATTTAAAAACGAACTTGCCCCATGCCACCTTATGCTTGCTTTCCTTGATGATCCAACACTCAATTTTTGTTTTCTCTGGCATTACTACTTGCAGAAAGCAAACGTTCAGATCACGCGTTCAGGAGTTCACGCCGCAGTGACACAGAGCAGAGGATGTGTGTCACTGGGTGCAAAACCAGTGAGATCTGGGCACTGACACCCCTCCTTGGAAAACCCCTTCATCTTCTTGAAAAACCCTAGGCATACTCGGTAAGGGGCAGCTGGCACACAGGGTCAAAACGTGAAAAACCTCCTTTTTATCAAGCCAGGGCAGAAAGGTGATGAAATCCCTGAGGGAGCAAAGTTCTTGATCTTCATGTTTAGCTCCTAAGGGGGAAATGCCCACAACAAGCCATCTGCATCTGCCCAGCAAGCAAGAGTGGACTGGGGACTAGTAGAACAGAAGCAGGAGGGATGGGACACAAGACTTCAGACAGCATCATGGCAAGGGGGGGATGAAGGCAGAGGGGGAAGATTAGTAATTTCCATCCGTTTTGCAGCAGCATCTGGTGGATTCTAGGCAGCCTAACTGGTGTCATCTTCATAGGCTTTAATGCTGGCAAAGGCTCCTGTGCATGGAGCCCTTGCAGAGATTAGCACAAGCTGAGGTAAAGTGAGAAGAATTTGGCTTTGCTAAAGCAATGGGAAATATGCAGAGGTCATGTTGCTCCTCTTATTAAACTCGAACACTTTTTTCATCTTGGTAACAGACCTTCAAGCATGTTCTTTAAAAATGAGTGTCCTGTTCCATTCAAAATAAATCTGTTTCTTTCTTATAACACAATTAGTGTCAGCAAAGCATTCTGCAGATGCAAGAAGATTTATTTTTGTGTAATTCTTGTGAGGCAGGAAAGAGTACACTAGTTCTCGAGAATAGATAAGGAGACTCAAGTTTAAAAGTGTTTTTAGGCCCTGGTCCAGGTTTCCCAATTCAACTAGCTCACGGAGGAGAGGGAGGCATCTCTTTAAGCCTCTGTGTACTTGCTGGGGAAGGTAGCTCTTTCCTACAGCCAGTGATATCCAAAGCATTGTGTGCTTTGCATTGATCAGGAGAAGCTGGCGACATCAGTGTGTGCCTTGCTTCTCCCTGTAGGATTGTGGCTTGACCTTCGCTTAACATGTGTCATGGTTTAGGGTCAGGGCAGCCCCTAAGACAAGATGTTTTACCATTTTGGAGTTGTTGAACTGTGACTGTCTGTAGCCTCAGTGCAGGCTGGTGGAGCCCAGAGGTGGCTGTTGTATGGATCAGCTAGCATCAGCTCCAAAGAAAATTACCTGCCATTTTAGCATAGCAAGAACATTTCTTCCCCATCACTAAGAGCCCCCTCCCCAGCCTTGACACTCACCCCACTGTGGGCCTGGCTATGAGGACAGCATTGCAATCAGAGGGGCTGTCACTGTCCTCAGTGCATGAGGAGGTGGCATTCTCTGCTCCCCTATGCCCGCTGTGGGGTCTTTGGAAATTTGCAATTCCCTTTATACTGCATGAGAAGCACAAAGGAAACACAAGAGAACCACAAAACCTTCCCCCTCGCAATTCCCTAGACAGCAAAATGAAATTTTCATGCATAATGAGGCTTTGATCAAGTTTGTCACTTAGCCAATTTGCTATTGATTTAAAGGGCCCTCTCTGCTACCAAAAAGGCATAAAGGATAGGATTTTAAAAAGATCCAGTGGAAAATTATATTTGATTCTTGGGCATCTATACCCAAACAGATTAATTTTCTATTTAACTGCTTTTTGTAATTTGCTGCCCCGGATTTCTGGGTATGTCTTTTTCCTGTGAAAGTTATGCTGTATCATTGGTGCACGTCCTAAAGGCACAATATTCTGTCTACATCTTTCTAATCACTTCCCATAAAATGATTATATTGCCATTAACAGATTTTATTATTTGACCTGATTTTATTTATGAGTCATAGACAACACCATTTCTAAAGCCAGGAAGTTGTTGCAGACAAATGAAAAGTAAACAAAATAAAGCTAAATGAAGCTGGCAGCCTCTGCGCTGAATTTTCTAATTTAGTATTGTTGTGACTTTGACAAACTAATGGTCAGTGAAGGAAAAATACAGCCAGTCTTACAGCTATGAAGTCATGATGCACACTGTTCTGAATTCCAGTATTTCAGTGGGAATTTAGAAGGAGGGGGGGAGCAGGAGATGATTTCTTAGGGCCAGATTTCATCCCTAGCATGGAGCCTGTGCCAAGGGGTGGAGTTCTCTGCCCTTCCCCAAAACACCTCCAGGAGGGGAAAGTGCTGCCTTTTGGGAGGCACAATTCATCACTTGCTCCCCTTTGTCTATGGAGCGAAGAAGGTTGCTGGACAGCCTGCATGCAGCACATGTGGGAAAGAGGGAATAGAGAGCCCCATCACCATCTATTTCCCACAGATTTGTCTCCTAACAGGAGTAAGGTGGCACACAGTGCCCTTTTCTCCCCTTGACTTGAACCACTTATCCACACTGCCAAGCCAGGGTTGTACCCAGGGAACTGATGCATCTTACCAGTGGAATATAATGAGTGCTGTTCTTTCTGATGAGATACACTGTGTATCTACCATAACATGGTAGATGTTATGTTCTAAGTGCTAGGGGGTCCATTTTCAATAACTGGGCAGGATTTGCTGTCATTATCCCAGATACTTGCTGGCTAGTGGCAGTCTTGGGGAAATGCTTTTATAGATGGGTGCATTCAAAGGCATGAACATCCAGTAACTCACTGATGTCACATGCAGCAAGAGTTTTAGCATAACATCTTGTGCTTAACCTTCTTCACTGTAAGAAATATATATATATATTCAGGAAAAAAACAAACCATACTTATATGTCTTTTTTACTCATATTAATGGAGGAGCCTTATCTTTGTATTTCTGAGAAAAATGGTTATTGCTCCAATAACTGCATGAAAAGAACTATACACTCTAGACCTCACAGACCTCAACATCAAAACAAACATCCCGTGTAAAACATACTTTTGGTTTTCTTCATCACAGGCATCGGCATAATGAACACCACACAAAACCCACAAGTGAGGATCTACCCAGTGGCTGTGATACCTCCATCTGATTGGACTGAGCAGGAAATTAGGGAGTCGTGGAGGGATGTATCTGCCCCATCTCATCCATGAGTCATTCAGGATGAAGGGGTCACAACAGCAAAAGTTCACGCTTCCCCATTCTATACCCATACAAACATCTCCAAGTGAAGGCCTCTGTGGTGTGCAGCTCCCCGGCACGGGCCGGCAGCCCCTGGCAGGATGCCCCTGAGCCCATCAGCACCTCAGCTGCATTTCACTTCCCCCTCTCCGGTCCAGCTGCCTCCTGGCCCCAACCCAACCAGTGAGTGCACAGCTCCACCCTTTTCCTCCACAACCCACAGGCATCACGGAAGTCTGCCCATGTTTCTCAGATAAGGGCTTGGGGTTGCAGTGCCAAAGAATGAGGTTAAGACACCTTGCTTGCACGCACTGTTGTGCTGTGGGAGATGGGGCCAGAGGCACTATGAAATGGTGGCTGGCAGATGACCACTCTTGGTTATGCTTTGGAGAAGCTGGGTGTATATGAGCTGTGCTGAGTGCAGTTGTTCCACGTGTGGGAGCTGGAAATGGGCAAAGAGGGCCGGGCGGAGATCTGGCTGCCTACACATGGCCTAACGTGCTGACAGTTGAAAGTGATGCAGCCAGTCAGCCTCTTAAAGTAAGGGCAAAGAAACAGAGGCAGCGGAAGGGAGGCAACCAAAGGCAAAGAAGGGAAGTGATGAGAGGAGGAGAGAATGCTACTGAGTGACTTAATTACTTTTTTAACCTCTGTTTTGCAGTTTGCATTGGTGAGATGCTCAGTCCAGTGACCGTAGCCTGCTGTAACTCCCTGCTCACGATGGTGAGAGCTGCAGTCTTGGTTTTCCTTATTACAGCCTGCTGCTGTGTGTGGACTTCAATCACAAAAGGATTAATGTGCCGGGGGAAGGAAGGAGGGAGGAAGGTAGGGAGGGAGGGAGAGAGAGGGAGGGAGGTAGTTTGGATTGTATGGCTCATTTATTCGATAAAAATAATATATAAATAACAAAATAAACACACCATCACAGAATCTTACTGAAAGAATATCTAAGCTGAACGAGAAATAGGACAGCCACAGAAGATGAAGGAATTGTGTGTGCTCGATCCTTCTGGGAACCCTGTAACAGAAGAGACCCCCAGCTCCTACATTTCACTTTTCTCTACTGTTCAGTTTGGGTTGTTTTTCCTCGTTTCTTAGTGGTGCTGAGTGCCCCAGTTTAGCAGTAGTGGTGAAGAGGTCAGGTATTACACAGAACTGTCAAGTGTAGGAAAGCAGATTTTACATGGATAAAATCATGTGGCATAGCATATAGGCACACACATGCATATGTAAATATGTAAATGCGTTTTCATATCTGGAGATGTAAATTCAGCAGGTGATTGGTATCCTCTGTGCTATGGATATTCCAGTAAAACATATCAGGCTGCAGAAGAATTAACCAGTATTACAGGAAAAAATGACAACACCTTCATTGTCTAAAGTGTCAGTGAAAGCCACTGAAGTGAAGGCCTGAGGCTTGGAAATGGAATTTTAAAAGATTTTTGATGGGCATACAGCTCCTCTCCTGCTGAAAGTCTTACACTCTTATAAAGAACGTCAGCCTAAATTCCAGAGTGCTTTCCTGACAGACTCAGAAGTATTCCTCACTTTCTTTATTGCCCATAAAGCTCTGTAACGGGACCAGGGTGCAGACTCAGAGGGCCTAACTCCACCTAAGTCTCTGTATTTCCTATTGCATGGACATCTTGCGAGGTCTAGAGGCAATCAGATAACATGAGGAGATACATGAGTTTAGATGGAGGTTATAACCTCTGAATCTGGGCCCTGGATCCAGATCCAGGGTGTGGGTATTCACAACTTGATTGAAGCATTGTTTTAATAGTGAACATTAAACAGTGGACATCGGTGGGGTGCAAAGACAAGTCTCAAAAGACCTCTATTTGTCACTGTAAAGTTTTTTATACAGCACATTACAGAGAAAAACAGCATTCCAGTCTTAATCTTGAATTTGCATGACTCCTGTAATTTTCATAAAGCATGCAATTCCCAGGACGGGATGTGATCTGCCAGGGCAGATAATATGCAGATACCTGCTGCTGCAGGAAACAGATGGGTGCCAGCTGTCACTACCAGCCACCTCTTTCCAAAGAGTAATCCCTGTCATTGAGTGGAACACATTAACATGCTTTCACTTCATCAGACCAAAAAGCTCTCTCTCAGCAGGTACTCAGACCGAGGAGAAAGTTCAGTTGAGAGAATGTCCTCTGGCTTTGCCTGCCAGCATCTACCAAATATTTTGCAGTTATATCATCTTTAGATCTGTAGACTGGACAACGCTGAGCACTTCAGCTTGGTCCAACAAATGTGTACCGTCTTGATCATCAAGCTTGAGCAGTCAGAGCAACTCAGCTGACTTAAAGACTCTGGTTATGTGTTTCTCCACGCACAAAGCAGAGGAGGCAGCAAGGACTGAAACCTAAGCGAGCGGCACATTAGTATCAGAGAATACAGGTCCAGAAGCTGTACTGGAGTACTCAGTTCTCCACTTTGCTCTATCTTATGCTGTAGGGAGCCCTCAAAGATGGTATTCCAGCTCCCCAGCAGCCCCCTGGGAGCTAACCTTTCTAAGGGTGGTAACAGCACCGTTGAACACTTTACAAACACCAAAGAGTGCTTATGAGCAAAAATTCTGTTTGTGTACAAAAGGCACCACCTCACCAAGCTAAGCTGCAATATGTTTATTTGTACGGAAAGTGCCTGGCCAAAATCTGTAAAATAACTATTTCTAGCAAGTATCTTTGAAATCCAGTGGGGTGGGGGTTTCGTTTTTGGGGTTTGTGTTTTTTTGGTTTTGTATTTTATGTTGTTATTTAGCTAAATACATGGAATGAATTACCATGAGCTTGTGTCTCTCACTACAGGTGCTGTAGACTTTCTGAGGAGATATGAACACTTGACTGAGAACTATCAGACCAGCTGATTTTTATCCTGGGTGTCTCTATGCAACATAACAAATAAGTTGTACCATTTTGAAAGCTCATGGCAAAAATCAATCCTAAAAAGTACTGATTTTTATGACAAATTGATATTGCTAATGTGTGGCAATATTTTAAGATTGTTTTCCAACTCACAGTGACTTCAGGAAGGCAAACCTACCAAAACCAGTGGCTTTATCTTTGTTATTGTAATGATCTGTATAGTTTAGATTGGGTACAACATGTCCTCCAATACTGTGTTGCAAACTGGAGCCTAATCCTTCCTCCTTTGAAGCTGACTAGCAGAAGTCTACTGGTTTCAATGGGAGGATAATTCCTTTCTGTGAATAAAGAAAAGCATTTACATAAAATAATAGTGTCAGAAATGAAGAATTCCCTAGTGGTGTCTACAAACTCAGACAGCTGAAATTCTCACCAAATGTTTGTTTCAGATAGAATGAAACACTGCCATGTTTTACGCTGACATGAACAGCTAGAACAATGCCAATTGCCTACAGATGTCATTATTTAAGATTTTCTATGTGTATTCTGACATTGTCTCACCTTCCCTCTGTGATTTTTTTACTTCTTGTAAAAAAAAAGAAGCTGTTGTGAACGATAATGGTTTACTGTTTGCTCCAGTGATGTTTATTCCTGTAGTGGCAAGTATAATGCTGATTGTAAAGCTGTCAATATGCTAAAAATTAAAAGGAAATATCTCTGTATGTTACCAATACACTCAATCATATGTGAAATCTATATTTATCGTGATTTTCAATTGCTATTGCTATTACATATGAGCACAGAAAGTGCCTGGGTTTAATTTACATATTTAATTTGCTTAATGCCCTCTGGCTCCACTGGAAAATTAAAAGGAAAAGTGGTATTTCTAATGCTACATAGTACCTGTGCTTGTTCCATTACAAAACTAGCATTTTTCATTTTGGAGCTTCTGGTATTTTATTATGCCTTATATCTCTCAAATCACATCATGTAGCAACATTTCATTCCATAAATCCCCGTGGAACTGGTGATCCATGCTTCCACAGCTCTAGAAGAAAATACTGTGGGAATATTAACAATGCCCATGAGCATAACATAATGAAGCCTATTTTCATCAGTGGAATTCATGCTTTTCAGCTATCAAGGCTATAAGGACCTGTATAAAGGCTATACTGAGCCTGCTGGGGGTTCCAGGCAGACAATCATCACTGGACACTCTTCCCTCCTGCCTCTGGGTGGACTGAGCAATTTCTGAGCTGCTCCTGCAAACCAGTGTGCAGTCAGCTGGCACAGCTCAGAGAAGGACCCAGGCTGCTCTTATCTTTGGTGGGACGAGGGCTTGTGCTAGACACGCAAAACCACCAGGCAGTTGTTACTGTCATCTTGACAGACTGCTGTACCCTTGGCACTCGGGGATACCCAGCCTCTGATTTAATCTATTTAAGTGAAGTTGCACTGAGGTGAACCCATGCCAGGACAATTTTTCACTTCTCCCGGCAGCCAAGGGCACCTCTCCTGTTCTTTGCATTGCCAGCTCCTCTCCTAGCTCTCTCCTGCCTCTTGGTGCTGCTGCATCTCCATCCTAATCCTTATTTGCAGCAGGTCTACCCTTTCTTCCTTCATGTGGATGTTTCTTGGGTAATCCCCTCAGTTTGCTAAGAGTTCTGTAAGTGGTTTTGAACTGGGGGTACCGAAGGCAGCTGCTGTGCAGTAGCACATTTTCCTCTCCTGCGTGTTCAGGTAGCCTAGGCATCGCTTTATTCTGTGCCAGCTGGTGGAAATGCAATAGCTCTTCAGAGCATCAAAATAAAACAGTAAAACCAAAAAAGCTACCAATGTAGGTCTTATTTCTTATAAAGTGAAGGCCACAGAATTTTTGTCCTTTCCACAATTAAAATAAAGGAGGGGGCTACAGGAGAACATGGTGCTCTTTATTTTTGTACAGTAACAGAGAGAGGCTTCCCTCCCTCTGGTTTGGAATAGCCAGTTTGTGGTGCACTCTGTGAAAGAGATGTTAAATTTAATGCTTCAGGGCTTAAGCCAGTAATCTCCAGAGCTTAAGCCACCTCCCAAAGATCAAGACCCCAGTGTGGGAATTGTTACTTCTGACCACTGTGGGATTTTTGTCTTCTTCAACCCATGTGGCATGGTGCTGGTTCCTGCCAGGAAGAACGTACAGCACTGGGCATACTCTCCTTCAGCCAGTCACGCACTTCTGCTGATCCTAAAACGTAGGTGAGGAGATGGTAATTAGAGAGAAACTTGTGTTTTCAAGTTCATCAAGTCAGAGGGGCTAAGGCTGCAACCTCAGCAGCATGCTCACTATCTCAGGAAGAAACTGTGAGCAAGCCCAGCATTACACACTGGTCCAAGGAGCCAGAGGAACCAGAGTCCTCACCAGAGCTGCTACCTAGGTACCTCATCACCTTGATGGTACCTCATCACCTTGATACTCCAGGGCTAGTTACCCAACAAACTGAGACTTTGGCTCAGCTGAGCACATGGACCAACTTCTGTGTCAACATCCCCCTCCAGTGAGAGGGAAGGATGGGGTTACTGACTTCCAGAATTCTGTGCCTTGACAAAGCTGTGACCATGAACCTGAACACAGGGTTTCAAAAGGTTCTTGCAGAGCAGACAATCCAAGCTGTAACTTGCACCGTAAGGACAGTCATCGGGGAGCAAACAACAGCCAGAACTCTCACATGAAGGCCTTTGCATTGGTCCAGCAATGGACGCGTCATATTGGAGCACGTGAAAATTATTTCACCCCATGCAAGTTTCCCCTTTCTGCTACATGAGGCCCTCCACCTTCTCTGGCCATGGCCTTCAGGATGGCTTCCTTACTAAAGGAAACATCTGATTCATCTTAAACCTGGCAACAATTTCTGTGTCCGCATTGGTTTAACTTTTCAAGACATCTTTGTGAAAGAAATAAACCTCTTGATTTAAAATGAAGGAAGGCATAAAACTAATGGATTCATTTGTATTTCAAAGATTCAGAAAGCAGAGGCGAAGGGTCCCTCAGCTCTAGATCCTGGTGCTGATTTGCACCTGCTGATGGCAGGACTTGGGTCCAGGTTTCTTACAGGCAAAAACCTCTCGGAGTGGGCAACCAGCATCTGCCCCTGCCAAGCACAGTGCCTGGGCACGCCTGTGTT